>CABIKL010001045.1:0-17251 GCA_902196195.1 Aptinothrips rufus | reverse complement strand
TATACACTGGGTCGGGATAATTTCTCATACGATGCACACTGCACATAACTCGTTTCCCGGGCAGATCCCTTCCCTTCTTCGTTAGTACTCGATAGTAGACTGCCTCTCGATAGGCAATGTGACGTCACATCGTTCATAACGAAAGCGAGGTTTATACAGTGGGTCGGGATAATTTCTCATACGATGCACACTGCACATAACTAGTTTCCCGGGCAGATCCTTTCCCTTCTGCGTCAGTACTCGATAGTAGACTGCCTTCCGATAGGCAATGTGACGTCACATCGTTCATAACGAAAGCGAGGTGTATAACACTACTGGGTCGGGATAATTTCTCATACGATGCACACGGCACATAACGCGTTTCCCGGGCAGATCCCTTCCCTTCTCCGTTAGTACTCGATAGTAGACTGCCTTCCGATAGGCAATGTGACGTCACAGCGTTCATAACGAAAGCGAGGTGTGTACAATGGGTCGGGATAATTTCTCATACGATGCACACTGCACATAACGCGAGAGTTTAGGAAACACCCGCCCGTCTGGATGCTCTGGGAGCGTGGCGGAGCCGAGCAGAGAGCCGCAGGGGCGGGGCAGGCAGCACGAACACAGCCGTGTGCGGCGGGCTAGTCTACCCAGCACGGCGCCCTGCCCTGCTGCCAGCCGGGGGCGGACTGCGTATCGTGCGAGAGGGATAGTCTTACGGAGTTCAGCGCGGGTTCGAGAGAGACAGGTACTTCACTTCACTTCAACAACAGTACTCTCGCGCACCCACACAAACTCCATCCCAGTCCGGCCCTGGCCGACTCCACCTCCCCAAAGAGAAGGACAGAGAGAGAGAAGGAGCGTCCACTGTCAGGTCCACAGAGGCCCGCGCCAATCGCAGAGCAGTGACAGCAGAGGTCAGAAGTCACCCGATCCCTAGTCCATCTCCTCGACTCACCCGAGGCAGGCCGCGGCGAGGGCGGCGAGAAGAAGCAGGACCTTCTTGGCCATCTCGAGGGTCGCTGGCCGAGGCCGTGGCTGGGCTGGAGGCTGAGGCTGGAGCCGAGGCCAGGGTCCGGGCGGGCAGGCGCACGGATGCCTCGGTCGCGAGCACAGAGACTCGACTGAGGGCCTATGCACCACCTGAAGCACAAGCAGAACAGAACTGGAGTCGCATCTCAGCTGTACGCTGAGCAGGCGGGAGGCCCGGGCAGGGCGTGGCGTGGCGTGGCGCGGCGTGGCGTGGCGTGGCGGGGCGGGGAGGGGGGTGGCGGGGCGGGGAGGGGAGGGGCGTGGCGGCCTGGTTGCGACACGGCCGAGCGTCTTAGTACGGCGTCCGTAGCTACTTGGGCCCTCACAGACACTTTGGTCTGTTGAACAGATTTAGGAAAAATCCACATTAATGCTCTTCCATAGACCATTTTTTTTTGTAGTGGATACAAATTTGAGCAGCCGCACCACGTACGTGTACATTTTCGTCCACATTAACGGAGAGAATCGTTTTGCATTACTATTCGGTAAGTATGCTACACAGGAGAAATCTCGTGCAAGGTACGGCTTGTGCGTGACCAAATCGTATGAGAGAAAATTATAGTGTCGCTTGGCTCTTTCAAAGAGAAAGTGAATCACACGTAAAGTATTTTAATACAGTACAAAGAAGTGGTCCTTTGAATTTAGCGCAGCCATGAATGAGATCCGAATTTATATTTTACCCGTTTCAAGTTTAGGCCACGCGCCCTGTTTCCCTTTTTCTTAGAAGCAATGACTCAGACTTCGGGCACCCAGAGACCCGCCCACTAGTTAAGTTCTGCATCAGCATTTAATTTGGGGTGTCGCTGGGACCAAGTCGAGACTATATCTCGTCAGGTAATTGCCCACGTTAGCTAACAGTTCGCGGACCGCACGGACTCCATTTCAAACGACCACAGAAAAAGGCTGAATGAACGCTTCCGATCAATTGGCGAATCAAAATGCTTTCGAAGCAATCAGCGCACTTTCAGACACTACCGGAGAAACATGGAGATCAACAGTTATAAAAAAAATACCCGGAATTTGAGATCGCAAGTCCGGCTCCATGCGGCAGCCAAATTTAAAAAGTTGGCTTAATGTACTTTGAAAAATTTACGTATTTCGGAACTGAGAGTTGGCTGCGATCGATTTGAAGGTGTGGCTCGAATCAGTAGCCGCCATGATACAAGTTGAGATCGAAACGACGTCGATATGATATCGAATGTCGCTAACTCATCGATTTCGACTCCGAAACGATATTAGCGTCGAGTATTTCTCACTGGGTTAGCCCGGCCCGGAGGAACGAAAGTCGATTATGAGCAGAGCAGGGCTGCCAATAGCGGTCTTGTGTCCTCAGTCTTATGAAACTTTCGGAAAATTTTACTGACTATCTTGTAACAAAGCATCACAACCAAGCCGAGACGTTGCGTTTTGGCAGGCATCTAAAAATTTTCCAAACCTTTGGTAGGATAGTGTATTTCAATCAAAGTTGGGAGAAGAAAAATGCGAAGAAATCAAGGACTCTGATAGGTTGTTCGGGAGGGTGGGTGGATCCCCTCTCTTTCACTGGGTTCCCCTACTCTGACAACCGCTGTCAACCGACCAGCCAGCGTCCTCGATTTCTTCGCATTTTTCTTCTCCCAACTTTGACTGAAATACACTATTCGAAACTTCACTGCGCGCTAGAAAAGTGAACACTCACTGGAGCAGGGTCCGTAGCTGAAGGCTGCAGAGCCAGGCTGCCGATTGCTCGTCCTCTTCGTGCCGGAAGCAGTGGTGATTGTCGGTGTCTGGTGACTCGGTGCTCCTCGTGCTTGCTGCTGGTGGTGTCGTACGCATTGGCTTCCTGTCTTCCGCGGGCGAGAGGTGCGGCTAGCTGGTGGGTCGGGATCGGGACGGGTCGAGAGCTGCAGTCGCAGTGACGCTCCTGGCCGCAGCGGCCTGCCTAAGTAAAGCATCGGGTCACGTGGGCCCGCCGTGGCGTGGCGTGGCGTGGCGCGGCGTGGCGTGGCGTGGCGCACTTGCAAGCAATGTACGAGAAAAATCTCAGTGCTTGCACCAGCGAGATCCGAGCCACACTGCGCACCCACCCCCTCCGGGCTGTTCCGCCCCACCCCGCCTCGCCCCGCCCCACCCCGCCCCACCCCGCCTCGCCCCGCCGTGCACTTCCCCTCTCACGCTTCCATCTGACTAACAGGCGCCGCTATCGAAGTGTCATCGTGTCTTAGTCACGCGTTCGCGGTCACGCCACACGCCACAACATCACGCGTAGGTCTCGGGTAAACTGAAGCGGTCCCTCCTCCCTACCTCCTAGAGAGCCTAGAAGAAGAGAGGCGACAACTGTCATGGCGGCTACCGGCCTGGGATCCAGCTGTGTCCGCTCTACCCCGCACCCTCGCCGCGCGCCCAGGTAGCGAGGCACTGCGCATGCGCTGTCCCCAGCTGGATCCCAGCGGCCGCCAAGCCCGCTGCCGCCATGACAGTTGTCGCCTGTCTCCTTCCAGGCTCTCTACTACCTCCACCCCATCCTGTAAAGATGCGCACTGCGAGCGTTTGATTCCATGAATTTCATGAGTTTGGGATGCCGGAGCCCGCTAGGTGTGCGTCTTTCAATCAGATAAAGTGACCGGCCCGGCGGTGCCTGGCGGTCATTGGAGGGGCCTTTTGCTGTGTCTGTGCTTTCCAATCCCCACCTCGCGGCAAGTGACCAGGCTGTGATTCGTCGTTTGTTTAAACCTGGGAACTGCTTCGGATGCCCATTCTCATATGTTGCGGGTTAGTTATCAGTAGGGGAGGAGGAGAGGGAAGTCCTCCACCGCGTGCCGCGCGACTCCGTTCCCCTCGCCGTTCGCCGTCACTCGTTTGCCTCAAACGGTGTTAGGTTGAGGCAGGTCGGCGATGAGCACGCACAGTGGGCCGAGCGGCGCGGGGCGGGGCGGGGCGGGGCGGCGCAGCGATCTAAGGAAGGATGACGATCGTCTTACTGTATAGCAACGTTTTCTTGGAAATCGTTCTTGCCGAGCGTAAGATTGTACGATTCTCCGTCCTCGTAGACTCTTTTCAATAAGCTAAAGCATTCCGGAAGTAAGACATTCCTGTATCAGCATATAGGTCTTCCTAAGGAGTGAAGATCTGGGCAAAACAAAATTTGAGGGAACTCTATGATATTTTTTTTTTAGACGTGAAGCCGCGTTTTTATTGTCCTCCCATTCGAGCTAGTAGCTAATCAATACTAAACTGAGGTCAAAAAAGATTCTCCTCAAAGATTTCGGCGTTGTACTCGAATCTCTGTTAACACCCCTGCCTTACGGCATGAACCTACGGTACTCTAGGCTGTGTTCTTAGTCTTAGCCCGGTTACGCGCTGGAACCGGGGAATGAGATAATGGTTTTTGTTTGACAATGATTGAAAACCCCGAAAATCGAATTTTCTTGCAGAGAGATCAGAACCCTTGTAGAGACATGCCGCATATGCAAAATATTTCAAGGTGTGAACCCGATGTATTCAATGTTGTGCAATCTGCTCGGTCCCCGTGAAATAGAGCTCGTTAGGTGTGCCTCCGTCACCACGACTTGACGTGTCCAGCTACTCCGCGAATGCAACATCCACACAATTTCACGTTTTTTCTCTCCCATCGGGTGAGACACAGTGCAGTGGCCAGGTTAGGTTCGCCAATTCAGCGGATTGCAAGTAAGCAGACCGGTCGCTGTCGCATCGAGCTGATCTAACCAGCGTCGCCTTTCTGCGACTGATTTTAGCTAGAGTTTAGTTTGCACTGGCTGTTGATTGTTGATCGTTGTATTACGCCTAAGAAACTTTACAATCTGATACATCTCAACGAAGGTGAAACGACTTCCCACCGTGTAGAGCGGGGAAGCGTCATGATATCAGGATCGCCTTACATGGTACTTGGTGTGATAGTGTGATGTACAGACAGAGGTACCAGGTAACCCTGATTGCAACTTGTCTGCTTCCACTTTTACGAAAATTCAGATTTTTTTCGATTTTTTTTCTGATAGCTGATTATCAGACTTTTGACTTGAATTTGAGTATAGCAAGGATTGTAAATTTTATGAGATCACTTTTTGAGGAGGAGGGTCCAGTTCTCGCAAGCAATGATTACCAACCTAGCTTATTGATCAATGGCCTCTGTGAGTCAGTCCAGACCATGTGACTAAATCTTTGTTAGTTAATAGATGCCATATTTTTCCCCGGTACATCGTTGTGGCTCGTCACCCTCCCTCTCCTGTTTCACTTCTTCTCACGTCTGATCGTCTTTTCTAGTTCCTAACGAGAATTGTGACTTACTACTTTCTCGTCCAATGTACTTCGTAACGCTCGGTTAAGTCGCCCGAGCCCCTATGCATTTGAATGTTAGGCAACACGCATTATAGCAGTGAGCGACCGCCAACTCAATTATCCAAAACCCCTGCAGACAGCAGGGTAGGGACCCCGCTCAACTTCCGTGTACTGCGAGTCGCCAGAAATGTGACACGCTTGTCCTCTGGAATGTGTTTTGATTTTGTGCAAAGTCGTTCTGCGACGTGCAATGAAGATCCCACATTTTTCATTACTTTCCTATTTTTCGTGAGTTAGGTATGTGGAGGATTATGGAAAACTATTAAGACAATAAACATTTTGCCGGCAAATTAAAACATTTTTATAAACACATAAACAATGACTCATACAAACTTACACACTAAATGAAATAAAAAACAACTATCACGTCGAATCAGTCGGAGGCTCTCGAGACCTGACTAATTATGTTTGTACTCTAGACTAACACTTTGAGCGCAGGGCGTGGCGTGGGGTGGCGTGGCAGGGAGTAGCGGGTCGTGACCCGGCGCGCTACGAGGAGGACTTCTTGTGGAAGTTGGTGAGCTTGCCCAGGTAGCCGATGATGGAGGCCAGCTTGCCGAGGAGGCTGGCCATGACGTTGGACATGAAGCCCCTGTCCGGAGTCTGGATGTGGCTGGACTCTTCCTGCTCGCGCTGCTGCTGCTGCTGCTGCTTCTCTCGCTGCCGCTCCCGCTTCTTCCTGCGCATGCGAGACACCTCCGAGCTCCACTCCGCGTCGCTCAGCTGGTCGTCACGACTGGGCCAGTAGTGCACCTGCAACAAAGGCGGGGGTGGTGAGCTGATCTAACTCTGGTCGCACTCTCAGGCTACTACTTGATGGCTAAGTTTTAGGTTGATTCGAGTGTTCCTTTCACAACGTCCGTGCTATCGTACAGGGTACTTGGACTTAAATTTTAAGGCGATACACAGGGATGACTGAGTTTCTTACTAAGAATTTAATTAGCATTCGTAAATTTCTTTCCTAAGTAACGTTTCAAATAATACTAAAGAAATATTGATCGTAGTACTAAGCCAATTACTTGCAAGTTATTTTTTAATTCCTGGGCATTAATTACTCTAGTTTAAAAAAGTTCTGCTGCAACTTTTAAGTAAAAAGTATTATAGTAGCAGGCTGAGAGTGTGCGGTTTGAAAAAATATATCAGAGCCAAATCTAGGAAACAAAAGGATTGGTCAGTGAAACATGAACAAGCCCTAAGGCGAATCATACTGGTCGCTCTCTCGGAGGTATCAATAACCACAAACAAAAAAAAAAGAATCTTACTTTCAACAAATTAAGTCTGTCCATCACAGACATTTACCGGTCATGATTGAGCCGCCCCGCTACCGCCTCCTCGCACGTACAGCCGCCAGGGCAGCTGGTCCAGTAGAGCTGGCTTGTCCGAGGCCTCCCCTCCAGAGGCCTCCGTCGGGGCTGCGCTGTCCGAGGCCCTCAGGGCCTGCGATATGATGGCGAGGGACTCGAGTAGGACGTCGAGGTCTCTCCCTGTCTTAGACCCGCCAACCTCTTCCACCATGCTGCTGGACGAGGGCAGGGTCCCGAGCACCTGCTCAGCCCTCTCTACGTCCTCGCCCCAGCCTCCGGCCCCGCCCCCGCCCCCAGCCCCGCCCTTGTCCGCCCAGTCTCGCTCGCCCGAGGAGGCGGTAGCGAGCTCGTCCTGCATCAGGCGGTTACTTTCGAGCATTACCTTGTTGCCAGCGCGGGGCTCCTCGGGCAGCGCGCGCCGGAGGCGGGGCCGGGGCTGTCCTCCGTAGGACTGTGCTCCAGGGGGCAGTGCTCCAGGAGGGGAGGCGAACCCAGAGGGCGGCAGGGTCTTGGAGCCCGGGGGCCCCGAGGCCACCTTCACCCTCTGACGACCCTCTCCGGGGCCGGCGAGCGACGCGAAGGCCACTCCGGGCTCGGGGCGGCCCTCGGGCTGCGTGCGCTTCAAGATGTGCGTGTTGTAGTCCAGCAGCTCCTCTTGCGGCTCCCCGCCAGGACCGGTCCCCCGGAGCGAGGCCGCGCGCTGAGTGCTCCAGGGGGCGGCGGGGGCGGCGGGCTGCTCCCAGACGGCGCTGGGCTGCGCGCGCTGCACCGCCACAGGCCTGGTGGGCGGGGCGGCCTGCTCCTGCACGGGCCGGAAGAACCTGGACAGGGCTGTGAACCCGGGGGGGCCGCTGGCCTGCTGCTGCCGCTGCCGCTGGCTGCTCCTCTGCGGCCACATGTCACCGGCAGGGTTGAGTTGGACTCGAGACGGTGGCGCGCTCTGTTGGCCAGCAGTGAGATCAGGCCAGGCCTCGGCGTCCACGTCGGGTTGAGCATAAACCTGCCTCGGCACATTGGGGCCTCGGGCGGGGGCGGGGCTGGGGGCGGCAGTGAGATCGGGCCAGGCCTCATCCTCTTGGTCCTGCTGGATGAAGGTCTGCTTCGGGAGGGTGGGGACCGGCCTGTTAGCAGGGCGCGGAGCGCTGATTATAACGGGCCACGACCCGGCGTCTTGGTCCTGGGTGAAAGTTTGTCGGGGCAAGGTCGGCACAGGGCTGAGAACGGGCTGGGCGACTGGAGACCAAGAACCCGTATACACTCTCTGGATAGTCTGCTGGGGGCGGTTCATGCCAGAGCTAGGAGGTCGGTACGGATACGAGCCTTGAGCTGGGCTTGCAGCTCGGCTTGGAGCTCTGCGCGGGGCTGTCGCGACAGCTTGGTACAGCGTGGACGCTGGCTGGGGCGGCGGTGAGACCAGTTCGGGGGCGGGCTGGGCCTGGCTGGCCTGGCTCGACGCCCCGCTGGAGAACATGTACAGGCCTCCCGGGGAGGTGTCGTCTGCTTTGAAGCCGACCACTTGGTTCTTGGGGCCGCTGGGCGGGTAGAATGGGAACTCGGGCAGCAGTCCTATCTCTTGCTCCTCGGGCTGGGCCGGTGCTGCAGGCTGCTGGTAGCCGCCGCCGGCTGAGGAGACACCCTGGCTCGGAGCTGGTCGTGGAGGCTCTCGTCGTGGACCCAGCCTGGGTCTCGGCAGCCGCGGAGAGGGTCTGACTTCCACACTGGTCAGTATCCTTGGTTCGTATCCTGGGCGTTTGGCGGGGAGGGACTCGCGGAGGGTTTCTTGCTCTTCGACGCTGGCGTGGCGCGGTGGGGTGACTTCCTCGTCCTCGACGGCATCCTCGACCTCGTCCTCCGCCGGCTCCTCGACTGGGGCCCAGCTAGCTGCGACAGGAACCCCGGATTGACTGTAAGGCTGCCGGCGGCCTTCGTAAGAACTACTGGCGCGAGGCTCGTCACGTGGCTCGGTCATCACACGATGTTGATGGTGATGATGTTGCCCGGAGCTGGACCCCTCCAGGGACGCGACGTGGACGGGCGCCGACGGGAAGCCCCCCTCATTCTCGTACACGCGCTCCGTCTTCACGATGCTGGTAGTCTTCACCTCCGTAGGCCGCGTGGGGACGACGTCGCCGACCTCAGCCTCGGTGTAGGGGTGCGAGTGGGAGTGGTGCCGATGGTGGGAGGGCGCGTGGCGGGGCGGCTGGCGGTAGACAGGCTCGTAGTCGCGCGCTGCTGTGCTGAGCGGTGACAGTGGGCTGCCGGCCCACAGGCTGGCGATGTTGTCGTTAGGTTGGTACTGCTGCTGCCTGCGCCTGGCTGGCGGCCTGATGCCAGCCCTGCTGCCGGTCCAGCTCCCACCCCTGCTGGTGACCTGCTGTCTCCTGAAGCTGGGCGGCGGGGCGACCTCGACGGACTCCCCCTCCCCCTCCTCGCTGCTCTCCGCGCCGCCCTCCTCCTCGGGCAGGTAGTCGCGGACCACGTTGGTCTCCTTCATGATCTCGTGCCGCACGTCCTGTCGGCGCGGTGAGGCGCCGTAGCGGTATCGGGGCGCCGCCGTGTGCACAGCGAGCAGGTCGCCGTGGTGCACAGCGTCACTGGGCAAGTCCCGCGGCCCGAACGACTCGTCGTACATGTCAGCGTGCGCGCGCTTCACTCGCTCCGTGCGCCTCGGCGCAGAGGCAGAGGGGGTAGGCCGCAGCGCCGAGGGGGTGGGCCTGTCCCGACGCCTGGTCTCCAGCCTGCCCCGTATCTCGCTCCGCCTCTGCTCAATCCTTTGACGTGGACTCTCTCGGTCCCTGGGCGCCGGGCTCGGCCGCCTCGAGCCCTCCTCGACGCGCCGCGGGGAGGGCCTCCGCTGCCTGCTCGCGGTGCTGGGCGGAGTCAGCCGGAGCCGCGGAGTCTGTCTCTTCCGCCGGATGCTCTGCTGCGAGTTGTAGTCCGAGTCCTCGTCCAGCGGCGACGCGGCCCCGACGAAGCTCCGCTCGCAGTCTGACTCGTCGAGGCCGGAGCCGGACGGACCGGACACCGGGAGCGGGGCGGAGCGCTTGGATAGCGACATCTTGTTCTCGCGGAGGTACTTCTTGCCCAGCTCGATGAGCAGGTCTGTGTTGAGCTCCTCGTCGCTGGGCTCTGGCTGGTCCTCCAGCTCCTGCCGGGCCTCCTCGGCGGCCAGGGCCGTGGACTGGTAGAAGTTCTCGACATCCTGCTTCGCCCTCAGCTTGGCCCGCTGCTCCTGTTCCGGGCTGGGTGGCAGGGTCGGCACGACGACGAACTCCTCGAAGTGGGGCTCGAAAGGCGAGGGCGTTGTCTCGAACCCGTTCCTGGGCTCCTCCATCAAGTCCAGCTCCCCGAGCTCTCCCTCAGGGCCTCTCGCCGCGTTCTTATGGCCAGACGCATCGCCTGCAGCCTTCTTCAGGGCAGTTAGGAACTCTCCGGGCGCGAAGTAGAACTGGTCCTGCTCGAAGGCGTTGTTGGCGTCCTCCAGAAGGCTCTCGGGCGGAGTGTTTTGGGACCACTTGTCTTTCTGCGTCTCTCTGACGGCCTCCTCCTCGAGGTCATCGTCGTCTATGTAGTCATGTTCCTCGTCGTCTTCCTTTGAGCTGCTCTCGTCCGAGTCTCCGATCTCCACGAGTACGGCGCCCGACGGGAAGTCGTCCGCCGGGGCCTCCTCCTCCTCGGACGACTCCTCGGCGCTCACTCCGCGCGCGGGGTCCACCAGCGACGCGACCACGGCCTTGTCCTTGGGGATGGGCTTGATGTGTGTGGGCGGTGCGGGGCGCTTCAGGTGGGGGAGCCTCGGCGGGGTGAGATGGGGAGGCGGGGTGGGGTGGGGCGGCCTCTTGGGTAGCTTGGGCAGCCTGAGGGGCAGCCGATGCGCGGGCTTGAACACCTTCGCGTCTTTGTCCGCGTCGTCGGGGTGGTAGCCCTGCGCCACGAGTCCCACGGGGATGGTGGTGAGCTGGTCCTCTGAGGACTCGGCCGGGGTCGCAGCGCTCAGCATCTCCCTGCCTCGCTTGGCCAGCTTCTCGAAGAAGTCCTCGGGGGAGCCATAGCGGTGGGGCTGCGCGGCGCGCCTGGCCCTGGCCGCGGGGGTGTCCGTCAACTCGCCCTGCTTGTCCTTCAGGCCGGTGGCGGCGAGCTTCTCCTTGGTCTTGCTCTTGTTGGTCAGCTCCACCGGCGGCGGCAGCCCCTCCACGTGGAACTGCACGTGCACGTCCTGGGCGGTGGGACTGAGCTGCAGCGGCACGTCGGCGGCCTCCTCGGCGGTGGGCGGCGCGGACTGGCAGGCGCGGGCGTGCGCGCCGGGCAGCACGAAGAAGGCCACGGAGTAGGGCGGCAGCTGCAGGGAGGCCTCGTGGTCCAAGTGCCGCACCCGCGGCGTGAGGCCCGGCAGACCGCCGCCGCTGTCCACGTCCAGCAGCACGCCGTTCAGCAGCGTGCTCCTGACAACACACAGCCACATCGTCACAAGAGTACGGCGGGCTGACTACCGCAAGGCGCACACACAGTCTGCACCGGCCGAAATACTGAACACTACACTGAAAAAACAAAAGTGTGCTTGTATACTTTCAAAAAGTCTTATAGGGGTATGCTTCTGTAGAAGTACAATCACCATAAAAGAAGGGGAGAAAAAGCGTATACTTGTATACTTCAAAAAAGTTTAGTAGGGTTATGATTCTGTAGAAGTGTGGTAGCACACTTTCGTGTTTTCAGTGCAGTCATGTAGAATTTGGCTTTGGAAACACTCCATGCCTCCCTCACCTGGATCCGAGGTCGTCCACCGGGGCGGTGAGGACGTACTCGTGTACGATGGTCTGGTGCAGCCCGGTGGGAGGGCTCAGCTTGAAGCCCATCTTGGAGGGGACGGGGCCGCTGTTGACGGCCAGGAGGGTGACGTCGCCGCGCTCGTAGCCCAGCTTGGTGAAGCTGCCCAGCAGTCGGGGGCCGCCCGCGCCTCGCCGCAGCGGGGCGGCCGTGCACTGCGCCGTCACGGAGGCGGCGGACCTGTTGCCGGCGAGCCTCGAGTCCAGCACGGCCCGGCCGCACAGCCGCTTGTGTAGGAGGGACACCCAGAAGTCGGGCGTGGGCTGGTGGTCGTCGCCGGGGGAGTGCCAGCGCCGGAAGATGACGTCAGCGCCCACCCTGGCCGCCGCCTGGACGCGCTGCGCCCACTGCACCGCGCCGCCGAACGTCCTCGGGGCCGCCTCATCGGACTCGGCTGCACACACAGAGCACGAAAAGAGTTAGAGGTCATCCGGCAAGGACGGTAATCCGAGAGAGAAGACAGATACAGTGGAAATTTGCTCCAGGATGCTCAGAAAGCCACTGCGAGGCCAGTCATGAGATAGGTTTGCGCCCGGCTGATTTGAGGGACAAATTACTGTGAGTATGAGAAACTTGTCAGATAGTGTTCGGTCTCCTGTAGAGCTGTTGGCTCGACGGGGAGGGGGCGTCTGATCAGCGATCAGCCCGCGCGCGGTCACTTCTCGTTATCAGCTGCTGTAATCTCGGCGCGGTGGCGTGGCGTGGCGTGGCGCGGCGCGATGCGGCCCGGGCCAGCTGACAGCGTGCTGCCGGGCAGAGAGTGAGAGCGCGGTGTGGTGCGGTGCGGCGCTGCTACATACCGATCCACAGGGGACGTCTGGCGGCGGCGCGGCCCAGGAGCCGGTTCACATCCTCGCGGACGAGGTCGGGGTCACCCAAGGAGTCCCTGCCTTCCTGCGCGCTGCCCGACCACCTGGAGGACAGAAAGTAAGTCAGTCTGAGGGCCAGGGCCCCGGCGCTCAGGCAGGACAAGTCCTGAGTGTCCTTTCGGTCCACTAGGGCGAGCAGCCGACTGAGACTGGAATCAGACGGAAGGCCTCGCACAGTGAGACGTGTCTGTGTCAGCACAGCATGGTTGTCGCTGATACAGTTCAGTGTGGCGATAGGTCTACTGTGACCCCGCTGTCAAACAGTAGGCCACGTCAAGTTCAGCGGGTAGTCTGCCAAAAACAACGCAAAGTTACACTAGAACTAACAAAAAGAACTAACAAAAACAAAAAAGCTACTACTGCTTTTGCATTCTAACTCTTCACAAAATTAGAAGATTTTTATTATTTTCAAAGCTTTTCATGCAAATACCAAATGCTGGTACAAGCATTTTGATTTGGGATTGCTTAACCTGCATGTGCATCTTGAGCCGTTTCGTATAGCGTCATAGCGAGATCAGTGCAGTTGTCAAGTTACCTCCGTCAAGACGATGAGTGTTTTATCTTCTAGTGCTCAAGAGTATAGGTGATACAAAGGTTAGTTAGCCTGGACAAGAAGACTTTGCAGTAGCTGGATAAAAGGGACACTATAATTCCCTCTTCAGAAATTCAAGAAGTTTTTAAGATCGTGATCAAAAATTAAACTGACAACGTTTTTAACAACCGTAAAGTCCGCCAACCCGAATTCAGCGTCTTCCGGCAAACCACAGCTTTTGAGAAAGACACTGAAATGAAAAGACAGACGACTGTGAAAAAACTACGCGATTTCGCGAGCGTCATTCTAATGCTGGTCGAAAGACGTACAAGATAAGGTACAATAAGAGAAATTTATCGGTTTCTTTTCACCAGTTTCGCGGTGAGACACGTTCCAAAGCTCGCATCGTTACTTTTACATTGAATCTTCATTAAGTTTCGTCCTCGTGCCTTCGTGAGGTACAGTGGCGAATCGTCACCCATCATCCAATAAAAAAAAGACGTTATCTCCCAGAAAAAATGAAGCATATCCTATGCATCACGTTTCTGAAGTAGCTCTCCCACTCAGGTAAAGGATTCCGATCTGTCTCAAGAGGAGAAACTTAAAATTCACGCTTAGAACATGGTTTTGAGGATGACAAAGAAAACAGAAGTGAAGATCACTAAAGAGACGATATCGAAAGAATCAAGTCGATTTCGCTTCGATATCGTTTCCGTCGTATCCGACGGAATTTCTCGCTGGGGTCCTCATCGCCATTATCTTGCGACACTGACGTCATCGTTTATCAAAGATTGAAAAAATTAGACCTATGTACAGCTCGCTCATGTTCACCCCGGTGAGCAACGCGACGCAAGTGACGTCAAATCGATATGGATTTGGAGATTTTTGTTTTCACTCATGTGCCGGCTGTCTTAATGCGGATTCCCATACAAGAGGTATGCAAGAGGTACAGCACGTTTGCCACAGATTTCTTCCTCTTTTTCTTGTCGATCTCAGTAAGCTCAAACTGCACTGTGAAAACCTTACAAAAGGATTTTAAGCATAGGTAATTCGAAGCATTTTTCTTTGGTGAGGTTAGGTTAGGTTAGGTTAGGTTAGGTTAGGTTAGGTTAGGTTAGGTTAGGTTAGGTTAGGTTAGGTTAGTTAGAAAATCCTTAGTTACAAACAGAAAATTCTTCCTGCGACGAATCAATCCTACGTGAGGTTTAGTTGTACTCACGGCTGCCACACGACGGCGTCGGGGTCGGGCGCCGCGTCGCGGGCCTCGTCCTGCAGGTAGTGCGCGGCCTCCCTGGCGGCGCGGGAGGACGAGGACAGCGCGGCGGCCAGGTCGGGCCCCAGTAGCGCGGCGCCCTGGTAGCGCGGGAACTCGGACAGCAGTGCGCGCGCGCGCACCAGGCCGGCCCCCAGCTCGCTGCCGCTCAGCCCCGCGCGCTGCAGCCCGCTCGCCTCTGCAGGATAGGTCAGACAGGCCCTTTATCAGGTCACTGCGCCCTTCAAAGCAAGGGTGCAAGCGAGGGGCGGGGCTAGCGCAGAAATAGGTGTGCACATGTTTCCAGATCTTTCCGCAACATCATCAATGTTGTCTAAAAATCACAAATTTTAATCAAAACGCTCGGGTTTTGCAACTTTTAAGCAAAATTTTCAGAAATTGTGTCTAGATGATTTCGTGAGTTATTGATCTTATACGAATGCCGGTGCATTTCCAAAGAGGAGCATGTTCAGTGCAAACTTAACACTTCAAATCTGTGCCCGTTAGGCGTGGGAGTACAGTAGTCACTGCGATCTGTCCACAAATGACGTCGCGCCGATTCCACCTACTTGTAACAGAGCCCTGCCCCCTTATCACGCACCTTCCCAAGTAATAAAGATTCGTCCTGTGACGTCAAGATGACGTCCTGTGACGTCAAGATGACGTCCTGTGACGTCAAGATGACGTCAGAGTGGTGTTATTTTGACGTCACATGACGTCAAAGTGACTTCACTATGACGATTCTCTGTTACTAGGGTTGTCAAACCCTTCTCATTTCGCCTGGTCCCCTCCTCCCCACTCAAAGGCGTGACGTACTTTGTGAAGCACCTCTCGCAGCCTCCAAGGCAGCCCTGTCGCCAGCTGCAGGTGGCAGCGTTATCGCCAGGTGACTCACCGTATCCCAGTTGCCAGGTAATGTGGTCGTAGCCGTGGTGGTCGGCGACGGCGAGCAGGTCTCGAGCTCCGCGCTCGTCCCAGGTGTGCCCGTCCTGGCCGCGGGCGAGGGCTTTGAGAGCCAGCACCAGGTGCCAGCCAACGGCCCGCGACCACTCCGCCAGCGCGCGCAGGTCAGCCTCTGCAATCAGACGCACCTGTCAGCACCTGACAATCTAAGAACCCGGCGGAGAACCTTAAACACGCCTTTCAAAAGGGAAACTGGGGCAAAATTCTCTTCGTATGCTCGTTCCCTCCCCTCAGCGTCCCTCTCCAGCTCGGCCTGTCTAGATCAAAAATATTGGACGATTTCAATATGTGTCTACACCTATCTGTTGTCAGCGGTCCATTAGTTCTGTTTCCCACCGAAAACATTTGTTGGTAGTCATGATTGTGCCAGTCAGTTGCTTTCCCTACTGCTTGGAGCTAGAGTCCCATCAGATATCGCCGGGGTCTCATGCGCCCAACTGAAATCACTCTGGGCTGGAGCTCACAGGAGTCTGTCAGCTGAAACCACTTTGGAGAGGAGCTCACTGGAGTCTGTTGCAGCCCGCTGGAGTCACTCTGGAGTGGAGCTCACTGGAGTCTGCTGCAGCCCGCTGGAGTCACTCTGGAGTGGATCTCACTGGAGTCACTCTGGAGTGGAGCTCACTGGAGTCACTCTGGAGTGGAGCTCACTGGAGTCACTCTGGAGTGGAGCTCACTGGAGTCTGCTGCAGCCCTCTGGAGTGACTCTGCTTGAGCTCACCTGTGACGGTGCCGTTCTCTGGGGCGCCCGGTGCTCGTGAGAAGCGCAGCGAGTCGCTGGACGGCCCCGCCAGGCGGAGATAGGCCGGGGACAGGCCGCGGGCCATCGCGAAGGTGCGCACCGAGCCGGGCCTGCGGGCAGAGAGAGGGGCGTTAGGAACACACTCCTCCAGACGATCACTTCAGTGTGCTGCGACCATTGTTGAGCGCTGAGCTGGCTAGGGATCCTGTGTCCACGCTGCGCCGCCCTGGCCGCCCTGGCCGCCGTGACCTTGAGTCAGCCGGCCTGCAGGCCAAGCCAACACTCCTCATCACTCTCAATCATGTCGTACCCCAGCCTCCTGTGCTGCGACAGCTCCACTGGGTCCATCGTCAGGCTGAGGAAGCGGTCGCTGACCAGTGCTGCCATCTTCCTCGGGTTCACAGACACGGCCAGCCATGTTGCGGGGGTGCCAATGGGGGCGGCTCCGGAGGAGGTGGTAGTTCCGGGGGTGGTTCCGGGGGTGGTTCCGGGGGTGGTTCCGGGGGCGTCTTCGGGGGTGGTTCCGCAGAAGGTGGTTCCGGGGACGGCTGCGGGGGCGGTTCCGGGAGCGGCCCCGGGGGCGGTTCCGCAGAAGGTGGTTCCGGGGACGGTTCCGGGGGCGGTTCCGGGGGCGGTTCCGGGGGTGGATCCGGGGGTGGTTCCGGGGGCGGCTTCGGGGGCGGCCCAACAGCCGGCCAGCAGCACCAGGGCGGGGACCACTGCCACCAGGGGCGCCATGGAGGCAGTCAGTGCTCGGGCAGCTCTGCTGGGCAGGCAGGACAGGGCACAGTCACAATAGAGTTCCCAATGCGATAACGAACGCTACTGTCATCCAATAAGCGCAGAGAAGCGTGCAGCGCGGTGCAGAGTGCAGTCCTCTCTCTCTCTCTCTCCCCCATCACGCCGCTGCGGCGAGCCGTATGTATGCGGCCGTGCGGCACAGACTATGAGCCAGCGCTGTCACGCACGCAAATAACCGCGGGTCGTACAAAGGTTAGGATACTTCGCTCATCCCCCTCTAATTTTTTAATGAGAATAATTAGTAGTTCATAAACAATGGTAGGGCGCACGGGTGCTCGAGGCCCAGTCGCGCCATCACTTGCCACGAGTGAAATATTTCCCATTTTTTTTTTTATAAATTTAAATTCCTACATTCTAGAAAAGCATGTATAAAAGGAGAGGCCGTAGCCACCTTACTCACCTCCGCTGTGGGCGGCCAGGCTGCAGCACTGCATACGACGGACACTGCACTCTCGAGGTTCGCACTGGTTTGTCTCACGAAGGGGCGAACTGGGACTGGTGGGCGATGAGGTGCGTGCGCGCGTTCGCGAGGTTCGTCGCTACCCGCCTTCCCTCCCCGCCTTCCCTCCCCGCCTTCCCTCCCCGCCCCGCCCCGCCCCGCCCCGCCCTGCCCTCCTCCTT
>CABIKL010001044.1:0-17251 GCA_902196195.1 Aptinothrips rufus | reverse complement strand
AAAAAAAAAAAAAAAAAAAAAAAAAAAAAAAAAAAAAAAAAAAAAAAAAAGGATGATGCGAAAGAAAGACTTACTTGAAGCCACTGATCTTCCTGAATTTCTGGAATCGTAATCCTCTCCTCCGGCTCTTTTGTAAGCATTCTATGAATTAAGTACTTGGCAGATGGAGAAATGGTACCCCACAATTTCAGTGACATAGAAAAATCTGCCTTCTTAATTTGTTCCTCTATAGAAACCGATGAAGAGGAGAATGGATTTTCACCTGACAGACTGTGAGCATACAAAAAGTTAGATTCTTCTTTCAGAGCACAAATGAAAACTTTTTAATCCTATCTTTCGAAATAATTCTACAGCAAAAGTAAGCAACACCGTAATGATGTCCATTTAATATGCTGACACTTTACTTTGTGGAACATCAACAAGACGAGCCCTTACCACAAGTACAGTATGACCCCCATGCTCCACACGTCCACTTTCTCAGAATACTGATACACTCCACCGCCAATCAAGACCTCAGGAGCAACAAACATTTTTGAACCACAAAGGGTTTTCATTTCTGTTTCAGGGGACAAAACTTTGGATAGCCCAAAGTCTGTCAATTTTATAACAGTTTCCATATTCATGCTTTCTAGTAGAATGTTTGCCGGCTACAAATGGAAAAATTGGTATAATAGTGACAGTGTTTATGGTAGTACATCAATTGTTGTGCATAAAAGTTACCTTGAGATCACGATGAATTATGCCTCTGTTATGGAGGTATCTCACACCATTAGCTATTTGGCAAAAATATAATTTTGCAAGGTCTTCACTGAGTTTATGTTCCTTGATTCTGCAGGCTAAGTCCTTGCCTTGCATGAATTCAAGTATTAAAAAGTTGTCATTCTTACAAAATACCACGTCAACTAATCTGATGACATTCGGCTGTAAAATACGAGAAGAAACAATCAACTTTTAAGAATTATTAATATGCGCATGGTCAAGATGATAACAGTAGAACCAAATTGTAACTTACATGATGAATAGATTTGAGTATGTTTATTTCATTTGTTAATTTTTTCCTATTTACATCCTCTCTCTGGTCATTACCATATGCATCTCTTACTATGGTCTTCATAGCGTATGGTCTATATGTCGCCTGAAATTAAAAGGAGATGTAAAACATAACTTCTATGATCAACATGTCAGTACAGATGCTTGGCTTAGTTCTGTTTCACGCATCATATAGGCTGATTCAAAATGTTCCTGAAAGTAGTACACAGACCTTCTGAAAAACTAGAGACACCTCACCAAAAGTTCCCAATCCTAATCTCTTCGATACTTCATACTTTCTCCGTAATGTTGGCGGGAAAGCGTTGGAAATTGTAGATACTGAGTCCACAAAAACAAAGACTAACAATAAAGAGAAATATGTGGTATTAGTATGGGAATTTGAACAGTGTCTCATTAATACATGGAGATTCATATTACCTTCATAGCATGAACCAGGTTTCCTTGAAATAGGCAGGCCAATGACATCATTTGTTTTCAGGACTCGCATCTTCTTTTTCAAATAGGATCCATTGATGAACGTGCCATTGGAACTCTTGTCAATTATATCAATTTGAGTGGTCAGGGCACCCATCACTTCTATTTGCTTCCTCCGAATTTCAAAATGAGTTTTGCTGCAGGCAACAAGAACTTCTTTAGGCAATTGTTCAAAGGGATGTTCTGATGTAATATTTAAGCGCCCAAGACTAATAGTGTTGCCTGTCAAATCTGTGGAGTAAAATAAGGATGAGGTGAATTATACACAAAATCAACGTGGATTGACATGTATCAATTTCTTCGTCACTCATATCAGACAACAACCCACCAAAAGCTTTGACGGAAGCTTTAAGGGGGTATAGCCGCCCCCAGTACAAGTACTCGCTTTCGCTTTGGGACTGACTTTGTGATTGTGAACCGAAGCAGCTTTCCATTCCCTGACTGTCAACAGGTTGCGTGTCGTCCTCCATATTCTCTTTGTTTTCCATGTACATTTCCCTACAAAATCACTTGTCGTTGCTTCAGATTTAACGCTCACACTCGAGAAGGTGAAGGGGCGGGGGCGGGAGGATTTCTTTGTTCTTTGTTTCTTTGTTGTCGCGAGTTGCAAGAACAACAAAAACAACTCCACCCTCTTCCATCCAATGAGGGGCGTGTTTACAACACCTTCGCGGTCCTTTTAAAGATCGGCAAGTTCGACAAAATCCCACATGAAAGTGAAGGTAAAGGTTCGTCGGAAATAAAGTATCTAAAGGTACAGAATGAAAGAGTGATAGTTTTAATTTTAAATGACAAGAGAGCGTTTGTAATCATGCACCGAGAAGCTTTGAAAAATTTCATTTTGTATGTGTCACTACATTTCAGGTTGGCTAAACCTCCTCACAGGCTTCACCGCCCTTGTTTAAAAGGACGTCATGTAAAATGGGGTGGGCTTTAGTGGGGTTTGAGCCTTATGCCCTGCATATTCATCGATTCGACAATGTTTCAGTCATAGAAACAATGATAAAGAAATGAAATACGAGGACTCTTCAAGAAAAAGTATTACGTAGCATTATTTTTGGGTTGTTGTGAGGTGCACTAAGTTAGATCCCGAGCCATCCAGACTATTTCTTCCGCGGGCGGTGTTGCGCTGTCCTGGGGTGGCCCAAGGGGTGGCCCTGGCCGTGGTGCAGCCCGTGCTGCTGACGCAGGGACTCCTGCAGGCTGTCCTCCAGGGCGGCCAGCTCCTCCACAGCCAGCTGGTGCAGCTGCCCCTCCGGGGACTGGGCCGGCTCGTGCTGCAGGTGGTGCAGACAGGTCTGCAGCAGGGCCCGCGCTCGCTCCAGGTGCCTCTCCCCGCCCTGCAGCACCACCGCGACCTGCAGCTCGTGCAGCGCGATGCCTGCCAACAGACGGTGCGTCAGGGCAACCCCCCAGTCCTACGCTCACCAGCGAAGGCAGCACGGGGGGAGTCTAGACTGGATAGCTGCCGTAGGCTACCCCAAGGTGGCTGGCCAGCGCCGTGAACTCTTGAAGTTAGACTAGCCCGGTGACAGCAGACGAGCGGGTGAGCGGGCGGGCGGGCGCGGGGCGGGCGTACGTGGCGGGCTAGTATAACCAAAAATTTTCACGGCGCTGGCCAGCCACCCTGTATAAAATCCTCAGTTGTTTTCCCCCTCTCCTGCTTGTCGGCTGCTGATAGCGCCCCTCGTCTCTTCTTGCCAAAGAAAGGGACACAAGCATCTCTCTCCCTCGCCGCCTCTATCTCTGCTGGCGAGTTACCAACTCACCCTTGAGCCTGGAGACGCGTCCGGGCAGCAGCGCCTCGAGCACGTCGAGGATCTCCTGGCAGAGCTGCTGCATCCTGGCGAGGGCGAGGGGCGCGGGGCGGCGGGCCGCCAGGCAGTGGTCGCGGTAGAGCGCGACGAGCACCTGCTTGGCGGCCAGCAGGAGGGCGTGGCGCGGCGGGAGCGTGCGGGACACCCTCTGCAGCAGCGCCTCCAGGCCGCGGGCGTCCTGCCTGTCCGCGTCCTGCCACGCCTCGGCGCAGCGCCGCAGCGCGGAGGACACCGCCGAGGCCGACAGGGGGGCCGCGCAGCCGGTGCACCGCCACGCCCCCGCCCCCGCCCCGGCCCCCTCTCCGCCAGCTCTGCGGTCCGCCAGCAGCTTCACTACCCCCGGCGGCAGGGGCTTCAGCTGGCGATCAGGCAGCGCCTTGCTCTCGACCTGCACATTCGAACCTGCAGCACGGGTGGCTTCAGACAGGGTTGTAAGGATAAGTTATCGGATAATGTTGATACGCCGTAACTTATCGTTAATCGCGATACGTTTTCAGCCGGGAGGTATCGTCATCACGATATGATAACATGAGATTGCGTGTCGGCTTATCGACGATAATAAGTTCTCGCACAGCAAACGCAAGCTTAAGTTTATTGAGCTCCCGATAGAGTGAGACAGATTTCGGACAGATAGCGATGTCGTTAGTGCGGAGGGCGAGTAGGACGGAGCGCGGCGTGGAACGCATAGAGAGCCTAGAAGGAGAGAGGCGACAAAACTGTCATGGCGGCTGCCGGCCTGGGGTCCAGCTGTGTCCGCTCAACCTCGCCGGCCTGGGGTAGCGAGGCACTGCGCATGCGCTGTCCCCAGCTGGATCCCAGCGGCTGCCATGCCCATTGCCGCCATGACAGTTGTCGCCTCTCTCCTTCCAGGCTCTCTAGGAACGCACCCTCAGGTCTGGTGTCGGGCGGGGGCGGCACGACGAGGCCGACCCGGCAGTGCGGGCACCACAGGGAGCTGAGGTGGGTGCCGCACTCGGTGGGGTCCAGGCAGCGCGCGCAGCTGCACTCGAAGTACTTCCCCTCGACGAGGTGCTCCTGCCGCCGCGCGGTGGTCTGTCGAACACACAGCTTACTGACGTCATCTTACACTCGGATGAATTGGTTGCAAACCTGTAGCAGCGGTCAAAGCTAAATAAAAAGAAAGAAAGTGTTGTGCTTACCTCCAGCAGGTCGCAATAGTTGTAGTAGACGGTGGAGCCTCGCGGCAGATCGCAGCTGGCGCGCACCGTCAGCTGCAGCTGGTCGTCCACGGCCAGCTGGCAGTTGGGCTGGCAGCTGTGGGCCATGAGGGCGGCGCGCAGGAACACGGCACGAAGCTGCTCCCCTAATAAATTTAACAAAACAAAAAAAAAGAAGTTTGATCACGGTGGAGCGCTCAGTCTGAGAAAGTGAAACCGGAAGTCCGACCTGACGTATTTCTGGCCGTTTATTCCATCGAAAAGTCGAGTCGACGACAGATCTATATCGATTCGATGGACCGCTCGTAATCCGGACTAGACCTGTACCTGGCTGCTCTCCCGAGGCCGGGCCGCGCACCTCGAAGCTGTTCACGTCCAGGATGCCGCAGATGCGCTGCAGGAGTTCATCCTCCGACCCGTCCGCAGCCGCCACCTTGGCCGCCTTCAGCTCCTGGAGCCGACGAAACGAAGATCAGCCATGTATTGGCAACCATAAGACGCATTCTGTGTGAATCCGTGAAAGGATTACTCTCAGTCCTGTGTGTTATGACTGTGAAGAACATTTTCGTCGTCGTAAGTCTGGGCTCTTCTACCAAAGATCTGCCTCGATTTTGCAGAAGGGCGCGGCTCTGGAACATTGAGTCTCCCCCCCCCCCCCCCCCCCCCCCCCCCCCCCCCCCCCCCCCCCTTTTCCCCCCTCCCCACATACCTCGATGACGCCGGTCTGCCGGTCCTGCCAGACGTCAGTGCCACGGCGCCGCTCCAGGTGCGACTCCAGCTCCAGGAAGGCCTTCCAGTCGGCGGCCCCGGACCGCACCCCCAGCAGACAGCGCAGCGGCAGCACGAGCTCGGGGCGCCGGGTCAGGGCGGCACCTGCTCGGGACACGGGCACGACGGGGAGGGGTCAGAGACCGGGCTCATGGTACGAAGACTTCGTATTCCGAGGTAGAATTTGTGGAATATAATAAAATGTTTTATGTCTTTCGACCATAATTTTTGGAATATTTGGTCAGAATTCACAAAATTTTGTTGGCAGTTTTTCACATTATTGTGAATTTTTCGTGAAAATGTGGATACAGTCTGGTCTGGACCTATGCCCATCCACTATTCCTCGCCCGATTTGGTCTCCTCAGCGCTAGCTATAGCTACTTCAACCTAACCTAACCCAGACCATGGTCAGTGTCGCGTGGCGGGTGGTCTTCGCCGTCCTTACCTCTGCCCGGCTTGAGGACCTTGCACTCCCACTGGCTGTGGGCGGCCAGCTTCTCGCACTGCTTGTCGCAGACCGGAGCGCCGCAGCTGGTGCAGCTGCATCGTCGTCGAGCCTGCAGCACGCAGTGGCAGCCCAGGCACACTGCGCGGTACGCCAGGGGCTGGGAGCCAGTGGCGGAGCGCGGCGGTGAGCGCGGCCCCGCGATGAGCGGCAACTCCCGCACCAGCAACGCGCCAGCCTGCACGGGGCGGGCCGTGGCCAGGAACCTGTCCGAGGATCAAGATCGATAAGACGCTTGAGCGCCATCCAACTGATCGAAACGACGTCGATTCGATACCGTCTTTCCCGATGCAAACTTCGTCGGTTCGATATCGAAGCCCGCACATCCCGTGCGAACTTCCCCCAGAGAAGTCGAAACAATACTTCTTTAATGCAGAAAGCGTCGTTCTCTGAACGACATTCGATATCGAAACGACGTGGGTTTGATGTCGAACTCGCTCGCTCACCTGCCCAGGTGGTCGCTGCGGCGCACCACGCACGGGAAGCACTGGGGCTTGTGCTGCGGCCAGTGCTGTCGCTGGTGCTCCTTGCCGCAGTAGGCCGCCACGCCGCAGTTGGCGCACACGTTGGGGGCCGCCTCGCCGCAACACTCACACTTCATGGCGTCCAGCAGTGCGTGGCCCCCAGCGCCTTCCTGGCCATGGGCTCCGCTGCAGAGAGAAGCCGAGTGAGAAATGCCATTAAAAACGATATCGGAACGATATCGAAACGACGTCGATTCCGCACTTTCGATATCGTTTCGATATTGTTTCGGATGGCACTTCTCACTGGGAGGCGCGGGTGCCGTGTCATGGAAATGCGCGGTGTAGCATTTTCGATACACTATGTCTTCGACATTTTGCACCATAAAGTTATTGAAAATGCTCGAATCTCGATTGGTCTTGATGCTCATGGGGTCAAGTCCGATATTTGCTTCGTGTGAAGAACACTTCCATTCTCGTATTTCGAGTTAGTGGTAAACAGAGCAACTCACGGCAACTTCGTAGAGACAGTATGCGATCTTGTGGCCGAATGGTTCTCACGCCGCCCTCGTACTTCCCTCAGGTAACCGAACTACTGCCCTGCCGGTAAGATACGGCAAGGCAAGGTTATGTAGACCAGGCAGGATACGCCTACACCGTGGCAACTCGAGCGATACAGACCGGCTTTAGTCCGCAGCAGACGCTCGCTCTCCTCCAAATATATTTAGACCGCGAGGTGCAGGGGAAGAGGCGAGGGGGGAGGGAAGGGTCGCATCAGACGGGGCGGCGCTGAGTGCGAGCAATGCCGGTTGCGTTCTCTGCTGGTGAGGTGTAGTCAAAATTGCATGTCGGGAACCACTTGGGTTCCGTGTTATATCTGGTTAAATTCAATGAATACAATACATTTGAAAGGCAACGGTCTATTTTCATATGCTTCATTCCAAAAACAGATACACAAAACAGGTACTGATCACAAACCCTAAATAAATATGACGACAAATACAGCAAAGATGTAGCCTTGGATGTATTGTGCACACAAAAATTTGAGCCAACGCATACAAAAGATGAAAGATCAGCTGTCAATGAAAACTGATCGTAAGCTAGCTTGTTTCTTTAGTCTGACTACCTGGCATTAACAAAAAGCTGAATTAAAGGCAAACAGCACATTCAGACTTTTAAACAGCAATAAATGGGGAAAAAAAGTTTCATTCACTCTGGCATTACTATTATTAATAAATTAAACCACTTGAATCTAGCTTCCTAGTGATAAAATTAATATACATGGAAAAAGGTAAGACAGCCACAATGCTTACACTCACATCATACATTTGATCACAATATGTGCAGCAATTTAGATCTCTAGAAATTGATAACAAGAATGCTTGAGATATAAAATTACACATTTTGGTTATCCTCTGGTTTGCTGACAGATGTATCACATGTTTTAAAGATAAACTTCACAAAAATTTTTAAAAATCAGGTCTTTGATTAAAGTGGAGAACAGTGACAAATATAATTTACATCTGACCAAACACTAACTTAGTGAAATAATATAATTGCAGGCTTCCATCTGGTAAATAAATGAGAATCTATAAATGAACATCAGCAACTGTATGCCAAAAAATTAAGAAGTCCTGCAAGCTTGAGGAGCTTGCTCCCTCTGCTTGGTCTCACAGTACCTCCCTGCCTTGTTGCAACAGCAAAACATAAAATAAAGGCAGGTTACAGATAAAATTTTTCTGTGTGCACTCTTTGCAGTCACTGAGATATCTTAACAAGAATACTAATGTGTGAACTACAATGATCAGCTCAAAACACAATTTTAATTCTTTGAGACACAGAACGTCCTTAGCAACCATGGACAGGGGGCGGCCAGATTCAGCTGTGCATTAGCTCACAGCTGGAGACCAGAGAGGCGTGCTAGAACTCAGGAGGGAAGTTCAGAACCGTTAGCTTCTTGTGCCTTCATAACGTCAGGTAGGTCAGGTGGGGACGAATATGGCGTCATTTCCAATTGTTCAAAATTACCATCTTCTCCCCTGCAATAAATAGCAATTACAAATATTCAATAAATTTTAAAATTGTAATAATTTAGCAATTTATGAAAAAATGAATTTTTTGTTTTGTTTTTCTATTGAAAGAGAAAATGAGCACTTTTAGTACATTACATGTCTTGAAAGGCACAATATGTTTGAATAAGAATTTTATTTCCAATTTCTACATTAATAGTGAAAGGAGCACTAACCTCACAGCCAAGCCAATCTGTGCAGGACACTGAGCCTTGGCTGAACTGGCAGTCAAACCATAATCCTGCAATGCTCGGTGATCGTCCATTTCCACATTATCTTTGTTAAAGAGTTGAAGGTCTTCCGGAGGTACTTTGATGATACCTATTAATAGAAAAAATGAAATTTAACATTCTGTAGACTATAAGAGAGCAAGTAAAGATAAACAGAAACAAATTAAAGAAACCTTCAATCATTTTTTTGAGCTCCAGCACTGTTGTGGAATCCTTGGCATCCGTAAATATGGTAAGCCTTTTCCTCCTGATCATAAGAAAAACATCCTGAAACAAAAAGGCAAAATATTAGATAAACTGTGCACAGATTCTAAAATTCTCGTTCCTTTTTTAGCGATTCCTGTGCGATATCAACTAATAAAAATTGTGACGAATATTTAGGCTGTTGTCGTTAAATAGGAATAAGTTCAAAGACATGGTCATAATGATTGTGGATCCACATCCACTGAAAAAGGCTCAGATTTCTTCACATTTAGGAGGGAAAAATCATACTAATTTGTGTTTATTAACATGAGTTATAAAGATTTTGTCAAGATACTAAAAGTCAATGACAAGTTATTTGTTCAAAAATAGGGCACTTATCTAATAAAAGAACATGATAGATGTATTTCAAGAAATCTAGTGGTACATGCATACTATCAGAATCACTAAATGAAACAGAAAGCGAGGAAAATGCAAAAATAGAGAGAGTTTAGTTTTCAGACGAGCGAGCCTTAGTGCCGGTGGCTAGAAAACAACTTTCGACTCAGAATCCTCCATCATACTACTTGCTCACCATGGTTTCGCAGGTTCGCGACCGATTTGGTCGGTAACCTGAGGTGGACGCCACGCCGAGCCCAAGTTAAGTTCCTGATTGGGACTGATCAATTTCTTCGATTTTTTGGTTATATGACTTGGTTAAAAAGCTTAACGAACGGATTGGGGTGAATGTGGTGTGGGGTGTGGGGGTGAGTCAACTCATGTTACCAACATGATGGTTTACATAATAACTACTTAAAACGCTTAAATGTGAAAGGAAAACAATCAAAATGTAAAAATTCTAATTTTAGGTTTCAAATGCATTATATTTCATAAATATTGTTAGTCTGACATGTTGACATTCAATTTATTTAGACGGTGATTTTTTTAAATGTTGGTGTGAGGACCAACAAGCTGAAGCCTCTTGTTCCACCCCTTGTTGAGGAAATCTCAAAACTCTTTCGTCATCGAAAATACTATGCACTTGATAACTTAAGTCTTTTTTGATGTTTGAAGCTAAAATCATGTGATAGAGATATCTTACACTCTTCAAGTTTTGAAGTCATTCCGGAATGTGGTCACTTCTGAGGTTGGTATGAATGACACAACGTACCATTCTGTGATAATAAAATGTTGTATTTTTGTATCTTAAATCAAGAATTTTACCTTCTTGTCGTCATTTTGATGATACATTTTTGGGAAACTATGCACATTTTCTTGACATATATGAGTTTTGGCTTGCAGTTCGCGAGTGTAGACGTCATGTTCCTTCGGTTCAAGTTTCAGCTGATGCCATTCCTGCTCACGTTACAAAGTACAAACAGCTGTCTGGCCGTCTGCTACGTTTTGGTGAGGACTCTAATCTCATAGTTAGAGTTAAAGTCTAACCTTTATCTTGGCTACTGACTGACTACGGCAAAAGTATCATAAGATTGGTTAGTAAATTTCAAAGATATTCTTTAACTAAGAACGGCTATCCTTCATCTCACTGTTGCACTATGTGTATATAAAACGTGAAGGTTATGAGTCTTGTTTGTGTTTACTATTAGGGCTATTAGCACTGTATCGTTAATTTTTACTCGGTGACATTTCTTTTTGAGAGTGTTGAACTGAGATTACAACATTGCTTGTACACTGACATTTGCAGGTTCGTGGTGATACTCATGGTCAATATGTGACTTTATATTTATTTTCTCAGAAATATTAAGCCACAGCAGTGAGTATCATTCCCTGTAATGAAAGGTCAATTTTTGAAAACATTATACTTGTATTTGATTTAAAATAGTCTCTTTGATGCAAAGTTTCCTCTTTGCTCTAGAATCTGCAGTTTTCCTGCTTGGCTATTTAACTTGAAAAGTACTTTATATTAACAGACGTTACTGATCTGTTATCAGAAATGCCTGTGGTACGTGGAAAGCATGGTCTTCTGGTTGGAGCCATTGATGAGGGAACCAGTAGCGCTCGATTTTTGGTAAGTTTTCTGTGAATGCTTCGACTTGTCCTGATATTCCAGCTTATTTATTTTCTTTCTAGTAATTTTTTCTGTACTTTCTGTAGATATTCTCAGCAACTACTAAGCAGATTGTTGCAAGACACCAAATCCCAATTGGGTTGATCTACCCAAAAGAGGGTTGGGTTGAACAAGACCCAGAGATGATTTTGAATGTAGTTCGAGAATGCATTTCAAAAGCTGTTGATAATCTCAGTGGAGAAGGCTGCTTCTCATCTGATATTGTTGCTATAGGTATAACCAATCAGCGAGAAACTATTGTAGCATGGGACAAAGCAACAGGAAAACCATTTTACAATGCTATCGGTAAGAGTACAAAAGGATACATTAAGAGAGAGCCTACATCTCACTTGGGTCCAGATGAATGTGTGATCATGGGAATTTCATTGCAGTATGGCAAGATATGCGAACTAGTTCCCTCATCGAGGAGCTGACCAAGAAACTTCCTAACAATGATAAAAATAATCTTGCACCTAAAAATGGTCTGCCACTTAGTCCATATTTTAGTGCAACAAAAATTTATTGGCTTCTCCACAACGTTCCAGAAGTGAAAGTTGCTTTCGATGAAGGTCGCCTTCTTGTAGGAACCATAGATTCATGGCTCATTTGGGTGAGAGTAAAATATTGTACTTTCTTGCTCTTTACTTTTTTGTTTTGAATTCTCACACTAATATTTAAATCTTTTTTTAAGAACCTAACTGGTGGGCCAAATAGTGGTCTCCACATTACTGATGTGTCCAATGCTTCTCGTACAATGCTGATGAACATTGACTCATTGAAGTGGGATGCTTCATTATGCGAGTAAGTGTACATGGCTAAAATAGTTCGGGAAGGGATTCCTAGATTAAATAGTTGTTAAAATATTCTGATAAAGTATTTTTCAGATTTATAATTGGCTTCTATTTTGCGTGTTCATATTAAAAATAATTTCATGAGGTTAAGCTGTACTTATTTCTGTTACAGATTCTTTAGTGTTCCTATGTCAATCTTGCCAGAAATTCATAGCTCTTCTGAAAAATATGGTGATGTAGCCGAAGGCAAACTTCAGGGTATTCCTATTTCTGGGGTATGTAGCATGGATCTCTACACTATTTGTTCTAATTTCAAATTAAAATAAGAACGTATTTGTTTCAATAATCATTGTGGTTCTATTAAAGTTTCTCCAATCCCATGTTCTTCAAAACAATGAAAAAATACTAACAGATTGGGTTTGAATTGTTAAAATCAGGTTCTTGGAGACCAACATGCAGCATTAGTTGGGCAAATGTGTTTCCAATCTGGTCAGGCCAAAAGTACTTATGGAACAGGCTGCTTTTTGCTCTACAACACAGGAGATAAGGTAAGGTATAATCCCATGTCAGGTGTTTGCAAAATATTCACAGTGTTTTCACCATCTTTTTTATTTCTTCTCTCAATCACACTAGAGAGTGGAATCAAAATGTGGTCTGATATCCACTGTAGCCTATCAAATGGGGCCACACATGAAACCTGTCTATGCTCTTGAGGGCTCTGTCGCCGTCGCTGGAGCTGCCTTCAACTGGTTACGTGACAATGTTGATATGTTAACTGACATAAGTCAGAGTGAAGCATTGGCTGAAAGTGTAGGAACCACAGGAGATGTCTATTTTGTACCAGCATTTTCTGGCCTCTATGCTCCATACTGGATATCTGACGCGCGAGGGTAAGATATCAAACATTAATAACAATTTTTGTTTTGGCTGATTTATTGTGTTTCATGAAACTTATTTCAACATATCTTTACAGTGTGATTTGTGGCATTTCCGAAAATACCTCACGATCTCACATCATCAGAGCAACTCTGGAGGCTGTTTGTTTCCAAACAAGAGATATATTGGATGCTATGAACCGTGACTGCGGTGTTCCCCTGTCTCGTTTGCAAGTTGATGGAGGAATGACAGCCAACCACTTGCTGATGCAACTGCAGGCAGACCTTATTGGAATTCCTGTTGGTGAGAGCTTTTGACGAAACCACTGAAAAGCTTCAGCTGCTTCAAGGAAAACTTGTTTTTATTTGTTGTGTTATTGCATTTTAAAAGAAACGAATATTTTACTTTTCAGTTCGACCAAAGATGGCAGAAACAACAGCATTAGGGGCAGCTATGGCTGCAGGTTGTGCGAGAGGAGTAGAACTATTCGACTTTGAAAAGGAGCAAAGAATGCCTTCTGATGTATTTGAACCAAAAATCACAGAGCTGGGTAAGTTTTATAATAAGCAAATTAGCTTATGCATATTTGTAAGAGTAGGACATTTATGTGCTAATGAGTTAACACTTTTTTTCTTTTCCAGAGCGCAATGAAAGATACGAGAAGTGGAAGATGGCAGTGGAACGTAGTCTTGGATGGGAAACTTAGACCATACTTCAAGCTGAAAAATTTATTTGAGGACTGTTCTTTTTATAATTGGTGTAGTTGGTGTCATATTTTATATAATTCTAGGAGGGTTGTCCAAAGATGTAGGTGTGAGTCAAATCTTAAATCATACATAGCAGTTAATGGTAATTTTGTCTACAGCAGTTTGAACTGCACTTTACCACCTTATCATAAATGCATCATTGTTATTCTGTGTTATCTTATGTAGGTTTTTTCACTCTCTCATGAAATATTTGCTATTTGCTTCCTATCTTAATGATTGCAAGTGGTGGATGATAAAACATTAATGTTTTTCATCCACAGGAAAATTTTGTCCCTTTTACCAAATGGCCCAGTCTTAAAATTTTATCTGTGCTGGCCCATTGGATGTGTCTGTAGTCTGAGTTAGTAAATGGCTGGAAATGTTACCAAGCACAATTTAATTTTAGCAGTCCTGATAACAAAGCAGCATCAATTTTTGCTACTTGTTGTATTTAAGATATTTTTTAAACAAGTCATGAGTCTGACAGCCAATCATTTTTCTCATGCAGGTCGAGGTTTGTGCTTGGGAGGCATCTCGGCAAATTTCTTTTCATTGTTATATCACAACCTCCTAGGACATGATGTCAGTTCTGATTCATTTTTGTTTCTATATCATCCAGTTCAACTTAATATTTTCAATGATTTCATGGTGAACCTTAAATTATTGAGATGCGTCTTGGTCTGCCAAGATGGCACGAAGCAGAATTATTAGATGGCAGTGAACAAGGAAATCATGTTTTTACACCCACTGAATTTTTGTAGCTAGCATGACATTAGTGATGGTATACTTATACGAATGTGCTCAACAGTTTGGATCTGTGTTGTTTTTTAATAAGGTTTTAAATATTCAAAATGATTTCATTATTTTTGTGTATTTTAGAGAGTTTGTATAATGCATTATATTCATAATATTTTATTACTGTGTATATAGAGTGGGTAATAGAGTCAAACTGGATGAAAAATTTGCCATGTTACTCATGTGCTATTTAGTCAGCTGATGTACTTACTTCTCCATTAGCAACAATTATTATTTTACTTTGTTCATAGTTTAACACCTGTTCTCAGTAAGAAAATGTTTATGGCAGCAAATTATATGATTTTTATTTTAATCTTGACTGATTTAATTTCCCCTATTTCAAGGATAAGATTCAAAAGTTCAAAAAATTGTGTAAAACTCATATTTTATATGAGTACCTACTCAGACAGTACCTCCCATCCAAGCCCGGTCTTGTTCAAATATTAGAAAGAAAAAAAAACAATTCAAAAATCCATCCTCTCACTCTGACGCATACTGCCATCGTCGAAAGCATATAGGGGAATGGGTGCTTGCTTGGCGCTCCATGGTCAGACGGACTGTGGTACCCTACGTGCGAGTGAGATGGAATCTTATGGAGACTCTGTGAGTGCGAGAGAGACAGGCAGACGGGGCGATGCCCGCCCTCGCGACTCCCTTGCACGCGCACAGTCCCCATAAGACTCCATCTCACTCGCACAGTTCGCCCCTGCTATTCTATTGCGTCACTTTTGACGTCTTCGTGACGAACAGCTCCTCGGTCGGCGCTCGTCCGCTTTTCCTGTGACCCTGCTCAAGGTCAAACTTGAGGGAGAGATTACCGCTCATTCCAGCTTTAATGAAGCAAGTCGTGGGACTGGCGTAATAATTCCCACTTCACGACAAGAGAGGCTAATAGCGTCCTCTCCTCGCCTAGCCTCGCGCCCTTCTCCCCGCCTGCTGCACCCGTAGCGGGGGTTCAGATGAGGCAGCCTACCAGCGCAGGAATCTCGAATAAGATGCAGATTATCCAGGCTTTGTTAAGAGCTCCCATATTCTTAAAGACTCGCAAAAAAAGAAAAGAAGAGAGTAATAGTTCTTGAGACGGGCGGGCGGGCGATGTTCACTGAGGGACCAAAGGGTTCATGGAAGTTGAGCACACTGTCTTTCCTTGATGTCGCATGAGATCTTGGCGTACCGATGAAGTGCAATATGGCTGCTGTGCTGGCAATAGAGAGGCGAAAGGGGGTGGGGGGTGGGGCACTCTTTCAAAACTACCCGTTATTAATGCACAGAACCTTGACGCCCTCAATAAGACTGCAATGCGATAAGTATACTGACAACCGACTGAGTGTGAGGCTTCAAGTTTCAAGTTATTCGTAATATGTCAGAATGAACCAAAAAAATATTTTAGAGGATGCGGAATGTAGCACATGCCGGTGAAAAGCGCCATATCAAATCCGCGTCAAATCGACGTTTTGGACATAATAATAAAATAATAATAGCACTGATTCAATATAGAAATATGTAGTCGATCGTCGACGCCGAAAACTCATCAACGCTTCGCATACTGCTAGACAGCAGCAGAAAGGAGAGCATAAAAACAGTCTCATTCTCGCACGTCATCCGGGCGGTTCTTTCGAATCGCGCAGCGTTTTGTCTTTTGTCGGGGACATCGGCGTCCACCCCTCCAACGAGCAACCCGCCCTACAGCCTTCCGCGGCGTGCGCAGCTCAAGCGTGTCGCGGAGGAAGGTGTAGGGAGGGGGTTGTACGCGCCCCCTGCTCTGCTCCTGCCCCCACCCCGCCCCGCCCGACTCCACGGTGCACTATATAACAAACCCGCCGCTGTTTCCTGCCTCTGTGCAGCGAGCGGCCAGCGGCAAGTCTCTCTCTCCGGTGAGTAAGTACCGCTTATCCTCCCTCCAGGAAAAATTCATGAAAATTTGTCAAGAACCCACAAGGAAGAATTTTGAGAAGAATGTTGTGATTTTCAGTGATTTTTTTTTGTCTTAGTAACCAAAAATAGTACATTTTTTTTTAATGCTCACATAATTTCTTTGTTAGAAATTTTAAAGGGAGGATAAAAAATCACCCCATAGTGAGTCGGTTTACAAGTTTCACGATCGAAGTGAGGATGAAGAGGCAACAGATCCAAAGCAGTGAGCGTAGCAAGAGAGCCCCTGCGATGGGGAAGGTAGGCAGCCCGCTCTTCTCCGGTGCGCTCGTGTTGCCTATCCTTGCTTCGCAGGGGCTTCACACAAACGCGGATCACAGACTGTCGTCCGCAGCAGACATTTGCTTTAAATTCAGTGTTCCCCACGCAACTTAGCCCTCTCTCGTTATCAGCTACTCTTCTACAAAGCCGTGGAAACGTTCCTAAAAGCAGCTGAGTTTTGCTTCGCGCTGCAGCAACCAAAAACCGATACCGAGGGATGAAAATTTATTTTTGTCCGTCAAATTTAGACTTATTTCAAAGAGCGTTTCTTTTCTTCCTGGTTGTTTTGCAATAGGTCCCAAAGCGATCTAAACGAAAATTGTTTAGCCTTGGTTCTTCAGGCAGGGTTGCCCAACACTCTGGGTTTTGGTTTTTCTGTACGCTTAAGATTTTCTTCGTAGATCCACGTCGACGTTGCTGCGCGAAGTGAGCGCACATAAGTTACGTCGCAGCTTTCAAGAAATTCTAACGGTGTAATAGTGTAATCAGGACTCGGAGCGCTATGAGGTGACGCTGGAAGGGAAGTAGTTGCTACCTTACGTGCGTTGCCTCGCCCGCAACGGAAGCATGATCGGTGCAAACTCGACACTCAAGCGAAAACTCTCGCACTTCATCGTAAACAAAGCGAGTCTCTCTCCTTCGCAGTTTGTGAAAATTCCAATTGTGAATGTTCTCTTTGCTTCAATGCCCCCATGCCCCAAAACAAACGGGGAAGTCGACAGAAAGTCTATATTGTGTCAAAATTTCTTCTACGAACGATTTAGACGTCTATTTTTTTTTTAAGTTTAACTAACAGAAGTCTGTTGATCGTCATCGTGCCCACCTGTTTTCTTTGAGATTGATGATTCACTTTTTTTTAGTACTCTCTGAGGTCGTTGTTTCTGCGACCTGGAGGCTCGGGTGAAGTCCTGCGTTCAACGCTCCCGATTCTCCGAGTCATAATTTTGTGGTCTACTGATCCGAGACTTACCCGACCTTGTTTTTGGTGACGGCAGGGCCAGCTCGGCTCTTGCGACCGCACCCCGTCGGCTCTGCCCCCCCCCCCCCCCC
>CABIKL010001043.1:0-17270 GCA_902196195.1 Aptinothrips rufus | reverse complement strand
TGAATCACGGTATCGATCTCTGCTACTACCTGCACCACGCCACCAGTGGCAGTGTCCTACGTCGTAGACGTCGCCGGTCGGCCGGGAGATAGAATTCTGACAGGTTGTCATGTGTGGCCTGCGTTGAACTTAAACGACCACGTGTAAACGACTCTTTACTTTTTACCCAAATGGAGGCAGTCACCCCTGTAAGGTCAAATCAGGAACATACTGCTCCAGCTGATGTTTCTCAGAAGATAAATGATTTGAAAAATGTTCTCAACTCAGATCCTATTGGACCAATCTATCAAAGTATTTCAAAACATAATTTAAATGTTAATTTTTATTGACATTGGATCATGTTTTATCACAGTTTCCATTATCCTGTTCTGTACTTAATTTCAGGCACTCACAAGCAACTTGCTGAACTTCTCCTCCAGTCTGACAATGAGCAGCAGGCAGTATATCACCTTTCTGAAAGTCATGCAACAACATTGCGTCTCCAAGCATGCTATTATCTTAATAGGAAGATAAAGTAAATGTTTCTTGTATGAGAGTTCATGGCCTCATAGGTCTGATTTTATTCTCGATTTTTGACTGATATTTTTTGTTAGGATAGGGAAGGAGGACTGTGCTAACTTGCAAAGCATGGAAGAGCGGCTTTCATTTGAAGGCAAATGGCATGAAGGAGTGAATGGCCTTCACAATCGACTTTCTGAAATGCCTAGAGGCAAGTCTTATGATGATATTGCATAAGCGTATCGAATTGCTTTTTCCTTTTTCTTTTTTAAAACTAATTTTTTTTGCATATTTTTTTCTGGACTATAAAGAATGGACTGTCGTTCAACTTACAATGGAATATGATCCACTATCTAGGTTTCCTCCCAGGAATAGGAAAGTTAATCGTGGATTGGGTTTCTACATAACACGCTTGCCATGTGGTTCTTCTCCAAAGGAAATTTTGACATTGGGGTTAGAGATTTTATCTCAAATTTCAGTTTAAAATGGTTCTCCCTTACAGGGTTCAAATAGTGAACAAATTATAGATTTTATTATTAGTTTTTTTTTAAAAAATTTTTTTTTTTGATAAAATTGTCTTGTAAAAGAGTTTTGTCAAACTAATTTGCTTTCTTTTATGTCTTTCTAGATGTGAATGGAGACCCATGACAGTGTTTGTACCTGCACTTGACAGTGATAAGGAAAATGACTCCTTAATGGCATCGATGCGTAAGCACCTTGAGAAAATGAAGGAACCACCAAAATGGGGAAACCGATCAAAAAAACATGATGAGTGTAGCACCGGGATTGAGGTCAGAAATGTTAATGTTGTCTCAATTTTATTTTTTAACATTTTTAAAATCAATATTAAATTCTTGAAATTTTTATACATTTTACCCATTGTTTCTTTTTCTGTACTTTAGCAAGTTAAGTGGGATATTGAAAGATGGTTAAGTGGGTGGCATTCTCTTCTTCTTGGTAAACTGGTTGATAAAGATCTGAACAATGAAATTAAGTCTGCTGTCGATTTGAGTGTATTTTCTGCCATTGAACGTTTTGAAGCTTCCGCGCAGCTATCTGAAGATGCGCTCATGAGGTATCTAGCAATTTTTTTGCAGTAATGCTCTGATCTTTTTTTCTGTTCTTTTTTCCATGTGGAAATTTTTTTCGCTTTTACAGCTTTAAAAAGGAATTTATTAAAACCATTCCATCAAGATCTTTCAATATTTTATATTTATGTGCCTCCTCTCCCTTGATGAACTTGCATACAATTCGTCAAGTTACCGTTTCTTTATTTGAGAATGTGCAGTTTGCAAAGCATTTGAGCAAAGAAATTTCGGATATTAAATGTAGATTTGCGGGTCGTTTATCATTGAGTAAGCGTTATCCTGTGATATTGGTGGTTGATGAGGTATGTATGGTTCCTTCTTTGTTGCTATGTTTTTTATTAACTCCTCTATTTTTTGTCCCTGAATTATTCTTAAATGGGAAGTGCAGCTTTGCTTTCAAGTAAGTGCGTTAAAATCTATCGAATGAACTAGGTATCGCACTTACTTGATTACAGGATCTTGATATATTACCATTTGAAACTATATTATCCCTGCAAGATCATCCTGTCACCAGAATGCCTAGCGTCCAGTTCCTTCATGCTCTGTACTGTTATCACAAAAATACTACAATGAAGTAAGTGGGGCTTAAGTTTCAAGAGGAAAAAGAAACCTTGTGCAAAGTGAAGACTTTGTTAAAAGTTTTTACTGGTTTCAGGAATGGAATTAATCTTAAGAATGGTTTCTATGTTGTGAACGCCTCAAACAACTTACCACGTCTAGACACTATGTTCAAGTCACTGCAATCCCATAATATTGTACACAAGTGGAAAGGGGTGTTGAATAGGGCACCAACTCAGCAAGAGTTTTTGAAGGGTTTGGAAGAAAGTGATATATTTCTGTAAGTATTGCCTAATGTGAAGTTCAAAAGTGCTGCAGCTTGGGCTGGTCCATTCATTTTGTATAATTTTGTTGAGTCAAGCTTTGTTTTAATTAATATCTTAATCAGGTATTGTGGTCATGGCGGCGGCAATCAATTTATATCAAGAGATTCTGTTGAAAGAGCTCACATTAAAGCAGTTGTCCTCCTCTTGGGATGTTGTTCAAGTACCATGGATGATCTTGGTGGTCGAGTGGAAATGGCTTCCTTATGTAACAGTTACTTAATGGCTGGCAGGTATGTTTAATTTTAGCTGTATTTGTTTACATCACGGATTCTTGCATCAATATACAATGTTTTTCTGTCTGAATCTCTTAAATTGCAGCCCCTGCACAGTAGGTATGCTTTGGCAAGTGTTGGATGAAGATGTGAATGCGATGACGCAAAGACTATTGCAATCATGGCGTAGTGCTAAGAGTACACTTTCAAACGAAATTGATTGTTTGGGAGAAGATCTTAATGAATTGGAAATCAGTCATAAAAAAGGTAAATCTTATCGGATTACATTGGTGTTTTCCCCTTAAAAAACTTAACAATTCTTTGGTTTGTTATTTCATCACATCTGTTAACAGATACAGCTCAAACTGAAGATCTCTGTTCAGCTGTCTCCATGGCCAGGGAAGTTGCAACTCGCTTCTTAAACAAGGCTGCAATTGTTGTCCGTGGATTGCCAGTCTGGGCTGTGTCTTAGTCATGATCTTGCATCAGATCTGCCAATTGTTTAGAATGTTATTATGGTGAGCAGGGATGTTGTATTTAAATAAATGTTTATTTTTTTTGCAAATTACCAACTTTAATTATTAAACCGTACATGAAAGTTAAATTACAATTCCTTTGAAGGATATATTGTAAAAAGACGGTTAACGTCAAATATTTTGTATACAAACAAATAAAATGAAAGCCCCATTTAGGTACTCCACACATACCCTAAGTGAGGACAAATATTCAAGTAAAATAACAAAATATATAACAAAAATATTTTGTATTAAAATAGGAGCTAAGAGTTCAAAATCGAAAAACACAAGGAGCAAAATTTCGTAATTTCTGTTGTGTTGTGCAACAGCTAAGATGACAGATGAGAATGAACGTAAAATCAAAAGAAACAGAAAGAAAGTCTTCTGTGATGAGAGCAAACCACAGAGGTACACATCAAAAATGCCCTCAAGGTTTTTTATAAGCCGAAGAGAAAGGGTTTGGCATAAATGCCTGTGGTGGAGCACCTACATTACCTATAACAGAAATCAAGAAAGCAATATTCTCATGAGCACTGGAGGAGAGACATTTGTACAACAATATATTTTCTCATAAAAGCAAATTACCTGAAGGTCTTATCTGTTGATAACGCTGCATACTTGAAGTAGAGGGAAGAGGTGACGCCGTTCCAGCTCCCATAAAATTTGGCTGTAAAAATAGTTCAAATTCATCAGCAATATTTTGCTTCCAAGATAAAGGGAAAATTAGAAACTGACCTCAAGGAATACAAATAATATGCTATAATATTATTAACACCAGACAAGGCATGATCTGATAAATTCTTTATAAATAATCACACATTGTCACTACCACAATGGTAACCACCAGTACGACCATCATGAAAATTTCGATGACAAAATTGATGTGAATTATTAGCGAACTTGTGGTAAAAGGAAGCTGTAACAGATCGATATTATCCAAACTTACCATCTGATAACCTTGTCGTAAAAGTTGCTGTTGGAGCTCAAACTGCTGGAATCCTAACTGCTGCTGCAGTCCTACTTGCTGTTGGAACCCTATTTGCTGCTGAAGCCCTAATTGATGCTGGATCCCTTGCATCCTCTGTTGATATTGAAGCATTGCTTGAGCTTGCTGTTGCTGTCTCAGCATTTGCTAGGAACATCCCAAACAGAATTATATTATTAATCCCTGATCATAACATGGAGTCAAGAACAGTAACAGAAGAGGTATTCCTTACCTGCTGTTTGGTTATCTGCTTCAGAGCTGCATCTGCCATGTCCTTTAATTGATCATCAGTCTTTTCAGGATGCTAAAATACAAAGTACTGAGTACTTAAAACTGAACATATTCATAGCCTTACATGTTTAAATACCATGTTTTCCAACAATTTCATAAAGAAAGCATGCAGTTGACGCCCAAAGCTATTCAGTTAGATTACACAACTTATTGAAATAATAACACACTGCTTACCCTTGTTCTTAACACTTCCTGAAGCTGCTCTAAAGTTGGCAAAGTATCTGAAAAGTGCAAAAAGGTTGTGTGGGTTAATATTTCCTATTAATTATTCAAAAAATAAAAACAAAAATATACAAAGAAAACATCTCAAAAATTCCTACATGACACAATCGATTTCAAAGAAATTACCTAAGTTAAATGCAGCTGCCTGGTTAGCACTTCCTTTCTTTTCATTTTCATAATCCTCCCAAGCTGCCTGCCTTTCCTCTTCATTTAATTCCTCTTCCTCTTTGTTTTCAAGGAGGGAATCATGTTCATGATATGTAGTGATTAAACTTTCATGTCTTTTCAAAATTTCAGCAAACAAATGGTCCTGAAGAAATCAAGCATTAGTAAAAGATTCACCAAGAAAGTTTAAAGTCATAATTATTCCGATGAGTTTTTTTTTTAAATTCATACCTTTGGTAATTTAGGCATTACGTGGACTGCACGATCAGCAGGAGTAAAGTTATATAGCTCCTGGAGGTCAGCCATTTTATAGTATCTTTCAATCTGAAGTTCATCAACAACACGGCATGCAAGTGACAATTTAGTTACTTGGCGCTCATAGATTTTCTCCTCCATTGTGCCCTGAAAATATGACAAACATAAAAGGAAGTGGGTGATCGAAGGAAAGTTTTAGAAAGAGAATAAGAATTAATGTACTCAATTTAAAAATATAAAACAAACCTGGGCAAGAAAACGGTAAATAAAACAAGGCTTTTTTTGTCCAAACCGATACACTCTAAATATACTTTGAACATCATGTGATGGATTCCAAGATGCATCAAAAATAATCACTCTGTTTGCAGCTACTAAATTGATTCCGAGCCCACCAGCTCTAGTGGATATTAGAAAAAGACGACCTCTGTAAAATCATAACGCATAGATGTGAAAACAATTATAAGAGAAGCGAAAAACAAAAGGATTGTAAGCACTTTATACTAACTTAAGGTTTAACTTACTTAAGATTATCAGTATTATTAAATATTTTGCACCAAACACTTCGTGTTTCAGCTGGAGTCTGCCCATCAAGTCTAAAATAATCTATGCCTGGGGACCAAGAGCCTTGATGACCATTTAATGACTCATCCTGAGCTCCTCTCTGAGTGGCATCATCGATTTTTGATAAAAAGTATTCTATTACATCCAGTGAAAACAGCGACTGACTAAATACCAGTCTGAAAAAAATTTAATATGATGAAATTGGTAAAGTTTTAGTTAAGATATAACTCAATCAAATAAAGAAGACTGAGCATAGTCAGACACAGCTTCAAAAAGCCTCGAACATAGGCATCACTTTGTTTCAATTACATTTGATACAACTCAGATTTTCCATAGCAAAGCTTTTCTCCCTATTGCATCAAGAGAGCACACAGTAATTTTGTTAAATAATTATTTTTTCTACATTGTTAACTTACAACTTTTCGCCATTTTCTTCACAATCTTTAAGAATGGAAAACAACAACATTAACTTAGGGCTTGCTCTCATATCTTCAAGATCACCTTCCTGTAGATATGATTCCCACCACTCTGCCCCCTTTTGGGGAAGGGGAGGCTCAGGGTCTGAAAACAGGCATGGGACATGATAGAGAGACAAAGAACAACACTAACTGAAGTTTCAATGTTCAACAGATAATATTGTAAAATAGATTTGGATGTTGAATTTTTTTTATAGTTAAGGCTACACTGGATACAAAAGTTGACAGGTGAAAGAAGAATACACTCACCAGGTGGGATGTCTTTGTTGGATCGGGTCCTTCTTCCTTGCGCCTTACTTTCCTTCACATGTTTCTTTTTAGTGTCGGAACCATCACTGAGACAAACAACATCATCATCTTCGTCATCTGCCGAACAAGATTTGGACGATTCTGATGATGTATCATCCCTGTCCTCATCACCATCATCTATAAAATCTCTCAATGAACCTTCACTATCTTCTTCATCCTAGAAGTAAAATATTCTAATTTTATTAACATGCACAAAGCAAATGCGTTTCCATAGTTTCAGGTTATCTGAAGAATGGCAGTGTGAGCTAGTATTAGGTATCAAAAGACAGACGATTAAAATCTGAGTTAACCTCTTTCTCAGCTTTCATTTCATTGCGTTCAGCAGACATCTTCAGAACACGTGGGTGAGTCCAGATCCTCTGCAATTGTTGGAAATCAGCAAATAACTGAGCGCCTTTGCCTTGTAAGCCACGGCTGGAAAAGTTCTCTAAGTAGTGCTTGTACAATTTCTCCTGAAGCTCAGTGAGACGCACAGATATGACATATTCTTGCTTTGCGGGCAGGAAAGGTGTTAGGACAGAATAATCAAACCTCTGAAAAATATTGTTTAAAAGATTTTAGTGCATGGAAAGCAGAAGAATCAATGACCAATAAAATTCAAACAGAATTCGGCATACCTGAACACTACCTTCAAGTGTTTTGTGAAGCACATGCGCTCTCCTTTTCATTCGTCTTACATCGTGTGATGTAGAATCCTCAAACTGCCCATTTGTTATTGGATTTACAAATCTATTAAGGAATTCTTTCCTAGTACCTAGAAGATTTGGTTTCACAAACTGCACCATGCAGTGATCTGTAAATGAGAACAATGTTAACATTAACAGGATGACTGCCCCATTTCCGAGAATCAATACTAAACATTAAAGAGAAAATGTAATTAATTCTAAATAGAACAATTTGAGAATCAGGTGCAACATCTGAAAGTGACATACATTCTTTCAAGTTGTTCTGCAAAGGAGTTCCAGTAAGAATTATTCTGCGCAGTGTCCTTATCCTTGTCATTGCTCTTGAGATAGCAGTGTCTTCATTTTTCAACAAATGCCCCTCATCACAAATGACTAGGTCTGGACCTTGAGAAAAGAAAACCATATATAATGCTTTGATTACGTGTACAACAATTACAGAAAAGCAGATGCTTCACACAGATGATAGAAGTAAATAAAGTTTAATTTTTCTTGTACCTGGATGAACTAGGGACTGTTGGAAGGACTTCATGATTGTTGGTCTGAACTTCTTCGCATCTGGGTTACTGAGATTCCGATACATATCGTATCCAATAATCATGACACCGCCTTCTTCCATCCATTCTCTCAATTTGTAAGAGCGATCGACATTCTGCTTGCACCTGATGAAGAATCTTTTCAAATGAAGCACTACAATAAGTCAGAGTTTTGGAATAGGAAGGGAGGAACATAAGCTTACCTTGTCAGTTCAAAAACTTCAATATTAGCTTTATCCTTCACACCTGATAGCCACTTTTGAAACTCATTTACCCAATTCAAAACAGTACTGACAGGGCAAACAACTAAAACCCTGTTTACTGTGGTTTCAGGGTATTTGAATAATGTATGTACAAGAGTTATCACCTGAAAAAATAAACCAAGTAGTTATTAATGTCTTCAAGGAATTCTTTTTAGCTGAAGTCATCAAACTATTTACCTGAAAAGTTTTGCCTAGTCCCATGCAATGAGCAAGGATACAGCCAGAACCTTTGCTTGACTTAATCCTCTTCAGTGATTCAAAACAAGCATCCCACATGAATTTCACTCCCTTGACTTGATGGGGTTTCAATTTCTTGACCAATACTGGATCTACTTCAATAAGAGGTTCTTTGGTTTTTTCATCAAAATCTAGCACTAATCTATCTAGTACCTCAAAACCTTTCTGAACATTATCATAAAGTTCATCGTACTATAAGGAGAAAAAAAAGAGATGCAAGTGAAAAATGAAGACAACAGATTTAAATTACTAATTCGGAAAATATGCATTGTAAGGTATTTGTCATTTCAAAGTACCAGTTTTTGCCTAGTAGCAATACGTTTTCGCCGATCCTCTTCTTCTTTGGCTGCATTCTTGGTCCCCTCCTCCAGTTCATCTTCACCTATTACATGCCTGATTTTCTTCCTTCCCTTTACAGGACTTGCAGACTAAACACAGAGAGAGAAATAAGAATGCATACTAAAATAAAAGTTGGTCTGCTACATTTCGTTACTTCCTTAACTAAGCACACTGTTCATAAGGCAAGAGAAAGCGAGAACTTTACTCATTACCTATCAAATAAAAAAGGGAAAATAGAAAAATAAGTGCCTTATGTTTAACAAATTACATTTTTGGTGGTATCATCTTCTTCAGAGCTAGAACTCGAATCAGGCTTCTTGATTCTCCTGCGCTTTTTTTTAGGTCTAAAAGACGGAAACATTCATTAGAATGTGAATGATATGGGAAGTCATAACATGAAGTTATGAAACTGCATAGATACACACTTGGTTTGGCTTTGATCGGAATCTGATGATGAACTAGTAGATGCTTTCTTGGTGAAAACTTTGCGCTTTTTCTTGACAAAATCTTCACTTGAAGTTGTATCATCACTATCAAGAACCACATGAGATGTGTTTGATTTGGAGGGCGTCTGCGATTTCCTATAAACATCAAGGGAGAACCAGGTTGTTCATTCAATAGCTTTAAAACCACAAAAATTAACAAACGAATAAAATAAAGTTACACAATTTCAAAAAAGATATTTGAAATTGAAAAAATTTGTGGAGTGCAATGCAAATAACGAAAGCTCTTTTTTCATAAGAGGACAGAAAAACACCGCACAATTCAATATATGCCAACAATAGCTAGCAAATGTAATGCAATAACCACCAAACGAACATTCTGAGCCTATCTAGAGGCCAATAGGGAGAAATAAATAAATATTCCTGGGCAAACATGGGCAAAGCTATTCAATAATCAGAGTCAAAAGTACTTTACCTATTTCTTGAAAGAATAACATCATCATCGCTATAAAAACAAAAAAATTGAGGCTTAGAGATCATCACATGGAGTTGATTTAATAAATCTTACATTTCTCTTCATATATCGAGGTAACTCAACAATGTACTGTACCTTGAAACGCTTTTCTCATCAAGTTTAGCCTTCCTTCTTTGAAAAGATCTCTCTTCCTCACTTGTGTCAGTATCAGACAATTTTCCAGTCAGCAACTTGTCTTTTCGCCACTTTTTCTTATCATCTGAGTTCTGGAAGAAAAAAAGAAATTATTAGTGTTTAGCAGGTAAAGAGACAAAAAGAAAGAAAAGCAGCTGCTTGACAATTTGGCTTACATGACATCCTGACAGCATACTTACAGACAAGTGATCAGATTCCTTCCCACTTTCACAATCTTTTTCCTTTTTAGCAGTTTTACTACATTCTTTGCTTGTTTCCTCCTGTTTAGTTGAGACAGGTTCATCTGCATTGACTTCACTTTTAATCTCCTTATCAGATTCATCACTTTCACCTTAAACAAGTGTATTAAAATCAAATATTGAAAACACACATGAATTAGAAATAACGTTCATAGAAAAGCAAAGGTATACCCACTATCTGAAGGATGAAGCAACAAGTTCTTCTGAACATTGTTAAAACTTAATGGCTGTTCTTCAAAATTGCTTGGCAGTTCCCTCTCACTGTTCTCAAAAGACGAGCTCAATGCTTCCTCTAAAAAAAAAATAATCGAGAATTATAATAAATTTTCCTACTTAGTCTTGAAGTACATACTTTTAAAATCGATGAAAAATTTACTAAATAGAATTTTCAGTTTTATTTAATCAATTAACAACAGATCAAACGAGACAAGGTCAGGACGTACCACCAGCCTTGTTAAAGAAGTCAGCCAGCTTTACATCCTCCGATTCCGTCTTCGAATTCTTGCTATTATCGACTTTCTTCTTGGGAGCTCCTTTATCGCTGCCTTCGCTGCTGTGATCTTCACTAACTTTCCTCTTACGTTTCAGATTGTGCAAATTAGTTAGGCTGTAAAAAAAATGTACAAATATTTAGACAAATCTATTAAATTGAAGGTAAGATTGATAGGTGTTGCAGAATGAGAGACTTACTTATCCACTGAATTATCGCTATCTGTTTCATCAGTGATATTGGCACCATAATAATCACCAACCAACTCTAAATACCGCTTTTCATCTGTTTCATCCATTTTTTTAATTTTTACTAAACACTTTTCCTGCAATTTAATATCTGTCTGGTACACGTCCAGGTCTTTTATGTTAAACTTTGCATTACCGTTGAGGGGTTTACGAGACTTAAGAGGGAGACCCTCAGAATCAGAACAACTTCCTTCCTGGCAAGCACCATTTCTTTTCTTTGACAAACTGTTAGAATAATCACTTTTGGGGTTTTCTCTGTCACTATCTGAATCAGTGCTTGAGCAATTCAGCAAACCAGCTTTCATTGAGATTGATTCCCTACTCTGGCACACGGGCTCCAGAGGAGCAGGTTTTTCACTACCTGTCTGTCCAGGCTTCTCAGATTGACAAATTGGAGAAAGACGTTCAGTTTTTTCTTGATCTGATTCTCCTTCATTTATAGCGTCATCAGCAAACAAATCAGGACTTCCACGCTCATCAGCTGCCTCAGAGGAGGTACTGCCACATCTCTTGGCTGTGCTGTCATGTTTCCCATTCAGGGATATCGGCTGCAAATTTAGATCATGTGTTGGGACAGTCATGTCTAACTGGCTATCAACTTCATCTGATTCAAGGACTATTACGGCTTCAGATTCTTGATGTCCCTTCGAATTTGAGTTTTCAGAGTCAAATTCGTCCCTCAACGTCTCCAGACCCTTCTCAACCTTGGAAAGACCTTCGATTGACAACTGAACTCGCCTCATCATGCTTCGAAAAGCAGCCATCAGCTGATCTTGAGAGCAAGATTTCCGTGAGAAGTATTTTTCTTTGAAATACTGAACTTTTTCCGATAAAACTCCAGAAATGCAACCCATGTCTTCAAGCATATCCTCAAGCAGCATCTTCACTGCAGAGGAAGAAAATTCAGAAGCTTTATTTTTTCTTTCCATTTTTCTTTCATTCTCTGTATTTGTATTGCTCATCTTGAGAGAATATTCAGTTTTTAATTGACTGCGTCGGTTCTCCTCCTTTATGGTACTCAATTTAGCTCGCTGAGATCTTTTAGGCTCAAAGTCAGAGTCAGTCAAATCCTCTGAACTTTGACGTGACATAGCTTTTTTCACAGTCTTGTGAGTCGCTTTAGTGCTTTCAATAACCTACATGAGAGCACAAGAACAATAAAATAAACTACCGATGCACTTTTTTTGTCCCATTATTTTAAAAAAAGCAAAATAATTGTTAATTACCTCTATGTCACTATCAGGAGACTTCCTTTGTCTTGTAGAGCGGTCTGAACGTTTTGGTATAACACCAATGCGTCTCTTCTCAGCGAGGTCTTTCATCTTTCTTTTCTTTTCATCATTTTTTTGCCTGCAAGAACATTCTGTTTAAATACTGAGGTATAAGACACAAATTATTCCTTCTGATTAACCACTAGATACATCTGGACAAAAATCAATTTACAATAAGTGGACTTGCCTCTTTATCTTACGAGCACACTCTACTGCAGCATAACAAATAGCTCTACATGGATAAAGCGGTTGAGGTTTACAAATAAAACATTTCCAGTCATCTTTTTCTAGATCCTCCAAAACTGTTCGGTTGAAATTCTTCCTAACGCATTTCTTTAACAGACAAACCAAAGGAAAATTAAATTGGGAGCAAATGCTTCCTAAATTTATCTGCAAAATATTAACATGAACAGGTCTGTACTCACTTTACAAAATGCACAAACACACTTAGAGCAGCAGTAAAGGGAACCCCCATTGCCACACCATCTGCAATATTTGTCTGTTCCATCTTCATCAAGAGAAAAGTCTCCCTCACCATAGTTATCACTACAGTCCTGTAATTAAGAACAATAAGATAATTACACAGTTCTATCAACTACTAATGGTGGAACTCCGCAATACTAAGGAAAAGGAGACCACATCATAGAGGCATTTCTCAATGAATACAAGATAATCTGCACTGCATAAAATAGTCAAGAGCATGAACTATTTCATAACCATACCTCACATAGCAGAACCTTCAGATGGGGGTGATAGTACACTTTTCCACCAGTCTCCACATCAGGCTTGAGATTGTATCCACATGAAGTGCAAACTATATTCTCAGAAAGGACATTGTTCACATCTGTAAAGTTTAAAACCAATCAAAGTTGTTGTTCATTGTTACCCAAAGCTATCCAAATCATTTGGGAAAATGTTAATAATTCAAAGAAAGCTATTTTCTTTTCACCAAAGCACTGTATCTCACCACTGTAATGAGCTTCTCTGAGCTCATTTTCTTCCTCTGAGACTGGAATGCTCAGTGAATGCCCTTTCCGCCTCTTTTTGTCTGGACTTACATTCTTTTCAGGAACGTCTTCAGAAGATGATGCTGCAGGTACAAAACTTGAATTAGTTTACATGATGCAAACTTGAACATTAGCAGTGGCTTTATTGGGCGAAAAGTATTTTAATTATGTACGATATTATGCATACATACCACCAGACATGTTGGTGGTTTTGTAATCCTCTTAATTTCCATCTGTGAAGCAAAAAGCACAAAGGTTTAATAATTAATACAACAAAGACTTAATAATATTCCTGTGAATCAGTACGTATTTTCACTTAAATATTCATATGAAAAATTCTGAGGCATAAATCCTTAATAGAAAGCAATCAGAAGACACAATATAATGCTCATCATGCAGAAAAAAAAAGAAAGAAAAAGCCTATCATGCTTCACTACAACCCATTATTCCCATTGTGATCGGAAATCATGAAGATCAGTTGAAAGCCCGAATCAAATAGTAGTATTTCATGCCGAATAGCTGTTTACATACTTAAGGCCTCTTATCAATATTGGTCCACGGACGAGGGCTGTACGGTTACTAGACTTATCTGATACGCTTATTGAGTAGGTTATTCAGGGAAAACTTTCGAAGTCAGAGCATCCCAAACCACCAATCCAATAGGTTAAGTAGCCTCCCACACAAAATCTAAAGGCAGGAAGGAAATCGCATACCATACATCATTCAATGCAAAAGCTGCTTGCCACTGAGACCTTCTCTTGTATCGTTATGTTGTGTTCTTTATCAACAACCACTAGATCCAACAATTGAGTTTTCATACAGAATAAAAAAAATGATTCTGAACTGACTACACGGATGATGGATGCGGATAACGGTTTACACGCCCTCTCTTCCCTTCTTCTCTTCCCCTTCCTCCTCGCTGCTCGCTGCTCCGACTCACAGCCAATCACAGCGCGCGAAATGGCCGATGGTGATTTCTCACCAATAGATATTACAAAATTAATGTTTCTTGACTTAAATATGTCTTAGTTATACTGTATGCTAAAGCGACAAATGCTGAGATGCCGAGAATGCGCAGTGAGCTTTTGCTTGTCTTTCTCTTCTACAATCTGCTATTCGCTATTCCTTGAACAGCCTCTACTTGCCCGGCTCTGGGCATTCCCCTTTTCTGTATTTCTCCTTTGCAATCCCGATCTACTCTCGTTCCGCTGCAAGTTTTGGCTTTACGGCAAGGGTCATGAGTGAAATTTAAAGACAAGAAATGCAATTTTAGTATTTATTTATTGAACATTTAACACGTTTACAACAATTTTCACAGTCGTACAGCACCAAAATTGTCAATTGGTTGACACAAATTAGATCTCGCGCAACATTACAATTTTTTTGTAAAATCAGTTATTTTGAAATCCTTTGTATCTGTATGATGTGACGTCTATGGTTCCATCAACAGCGAAAACAGCGAAGACGTCAATTTGTTGAGTCGACTCGAAGGGTATTCCAATGAACAGCCGTGCCGGAACTTCGAAGAAGAAAACGGCACGGTGAGCGGGGGTGAGGGATGTTTCCGCTGCAGCACACCGCTCCTCCATCCTACTCCCCCGCTCGCCGTGTCGTTTTGTTCTTCGAAGTTCCGGTATGGCTGTTCATTTAGAATACCCTATCGCACGCGTACACCCAAATTCTCCATGACTAGTTTAGCGTTCTTTGTCGCGGCAACCCAACTAACTAATCCCAGACAGAACGAACACCAACCTCAGTTCAAACCCTGACAGCAAAAGATATCTTTTGTACATTGGCAGACATTGATGTCTGTAGGATGTACCACACAGACAGCCCTGGGATTGCTAATTCATCATCTCAAACATGTCTGACAGACATTTACATCTCCATGCTATCTTTGAGATATCCGAGATCTGATATATTTTCTGGAATATCGCAAAGATAGCATGGAGATGTAAATGTCTGTCAGACATGTTTGAGATGATGAATTAGCAATCCCAGGGCTGTCTAGGGTACATCATACAGACATCAATGTCTGCCAATGTACAAAAGATATATTTTGCTGTCAGGGAACTCATTTTGACCTCTTGGACCTCATAATGAAGTCATTGTGGTACTCGGAAATGAGGTCTCGCTGAGGTGTTTGCTTCATTCTGACCTCGAGTGAGTTTTGTGTTCTGTGTGGGATAGTCTGACCTCATTTCATGATCTGCTTTCCATCTCCTCAACTTCTGAATTGCTCCTCTTTCCTTGTAAACGAACAGCAGGCTGCTGGCCTAAACTACGATATGCAATCCCTCCGTAGCCTGGATAACCCGGGTACCCTGAATAACCCGGGTATGCTCCCGCTCCTGTTACGCCGTATCCAATCTCCGTAGTTCCGCCGTACCCGCCATAACCACCAGCTCCGCCATACCCGCCGTAACCACCAGCTCCGCCGTACCCGCCGTACCCGCCGTAACCACCGACTCCGCCTCCGCCGTACCCGCCTACTCCTCCGAAGCCCGTGCCTCCGTACGGGTATCCGTACCCCGTTCCGTACCCCGTTCCGTATATTCCGCCGGACCCGTAACAATTGTAGCCGTTGCAGCCGTTGTACCTATTTCCGTAGTAGGGATAGTTGGGCCGCACACCGTATCCATTGTAGCCGTTGTAGCCGTTGAACCCGGTAAGGCCGAAACCGAATACTGCAGAAACACAGAGAAAAAGTATGTGAAACAAGAAGACAGGCACCTACTACTGACTCACCATGATTGTGAATAGCCTCCCTGGAATGATCCATCCAAAGTCAAAACTCACTTCTTTCGCTGGCGGCCGTCTTCAGCGCTCCCTTCTCGTAGGCGTCGATTGGACCGCCGCGCCCCGCGCTCCTCTGCCTCTCGCCTCCCTGGACGGCATCCTGCAGCTCCGTGGCGCTGAGTAGCGGAGCCGCGCACAGCCAGCCGAGGATCACCGCCACAACCTGAGGCAGGACGAAGGATGCAAGGACGCGTTCAGTTCTCTGTGGCCTTCGGGGTCCGACGGGGTCCGCGGCGTCTTTTGGGGTCCTGAGCACAGCCTCCTAGAGATTTCGGATGATCATTTGACATAATATCCCAAATCTTTGAGCAGACCAGAACCACCGGTATGCATATTTATTATGCATTGTTTTGATCCCACACTTGGCACAGGGCTCTGCTCAGGACCCCAAAAGACGCCGCGGACCCCGTCGGACCCCAGGACCCCAGAGAACTAAACGCGCTCCAACTCACTCCACTCGCCATCTTGGAGGGCGATCCGTCAGACAAGCCTTCGGAGACTGGCAAGGGTGAGGTGTTTCTCATAACTTCAAAAACAGTGCATTGTAATCTGTTTGGTATTCGTCGAAAAATTTCACGCGAGAAAAGTGTACGGGAATCTCACTGAGCCAGGGGGCGGGGAGGTCAACAATCCCGACAGGAAGGACTCACGTAATTAACGAACCTCCCGTAGAGGCCGCACCCATACCACGTGACCGATTTTAGGCCACTTTTTTACTTTCTCCCCACCCCCACCCCCCTCCGTGACCGATCTAACCTAACCTCACCATGCTTTAGTGATAGGCCGTGGTATTTAGTAAAAAATGGTCACGTAGTATAGTTGCGACCCCTTAATGGATTAATCTTAAGTAAGTAATACACTCACTATCTCGTTTCGCTCTGAGTACATCGCAACTTTGCTTTCACAAGGCGCACAATGGTTTCGGCGTAAAGTCTCACGAACACTGTCCGCTCTCTGACGCACTCGGCTTATATATCCGCCCAGCGAGTAGACCATGGGACCGCGCGCTCTGCAATACTCCGGGCGCAGGCGGGGACGGCAGCTGAGCTGAGGGGAGGTGAGCGACACAGGAGGCGAGAGGCGAGGGTGTGGGAGATAGGCGCAGCCGTTTTGGAGATGCGCAACCTTCTCGGAGTTATTATCAGTACACATTGATCTAATACAAATTTTTTGTCTCGAAGTGTTCTGTGTCGGCCATCTTAATAACTCCTCCCGTTTCTCTTTGTGCCTTGTCCTCCAACTGAACAAAACAACAGCGTGAGGCACCTATCGCAGGGCTGAACTTAGGAATAGTACACAGCAGGGTGATTTCGTTCTCCCACAAGAACAACTCTAGTGAACCGAAAATCCAGATACGAAGGCGTAAAAGGTGATAATTATAATAAAATAAAGCTGCTATAAAAAAATTAAATTAACTACCCTCGCCTCACCTGAAGAGAACTGGGAAAGTAAGTTAAGGCAGAAAGAAAAGTAGCAGCGTTGTGCCGCAAAGGACAGAATAGTTAATTTTTGAGGCTAAAAGGTGGTCAAATTACAAGTACATTAAATTGATCATAAGTGCCCTCTCTCTTTTATCATTCTCCC
>CABIKL010001042.1:0-17281 GCA_902196195.1 Aptinothrips rufus | reverse complement strand
AACGGTGGGTCAAGAACAAGTGAAATGTGTAAGCGTGCAGTGAAGGTACCGTTTGTCCAAACAATCACTATTATTATAATGAAAAGTAAGTTATTTAGACGATTGATGTTACGAAGTGTATTCTTTGTATTCCTTGCTAGATAATTGAAGTGTCCAAATCTTTTACTGTGCGGTTTAAAAAGAGAAATCATCATTGTTTTCTTCGGCATTTTGAGGTTATGTTGCGGCTCCTTCTCTTTTTACAGTGATTCCTGCTGCTTCGAGTTGCATAACACTTGAGCGGGTAATTTGTTTTGTAAAATATAGTTTCAAAAGTCTATTCCGTTTATTGTTTACACATGCCCATATGTGGTTTAAAATCTGTGACTTGAGAAACTTGGCAATGGCTAGATTGAAGCGATAATCGGGTTCTGAGCGCTCGCGGGAGTTACTCGTGTTCTCCGAGGCGCACTGAGTTGCCCGTGTTCGTAGGCGACACCGGACTTGCTATGATTATTTACGGAGCCAACGCAATATTGAGAGGACGCGCGGGCGCGTTTGCAATCTAACGAATCTGCGGTTGTGCTTCTGGTGCGGTACGGCGTGGCGTGGCGTAGCGTGGCGTGGCGTGGCGTAGCGTGGCGTGGCGTGGCGTGGCGTGGCGTGGCGTGGCGTGGCGTGGCGTGGCGTGGCGTGGCGTGGCGTCACGCGGCGCGGCACAGTTCGGCTCAGCAGACGATAGGCCACCACGTGGCAGCGCTATCCCGTAATATTAAATGTGCGGCTTCTCATTAGCCAGCGGAACGAGGCGGTGCATTGGCGTGGATGGCTGAGTCGGGGTGAGGAGGGGAGGAGAGCGGGGCGCGGCATGGAAGGGTGGTGCGGGGTGGCTTGGGTTGGGAGGGACGGGCGGAGTGACGACCAACTGCAGCACACCCACACTACACTGCTGCGCTGCGCTGTAAAGTGCTGACGTTACTGCCGTGTGCCGAGTCCAACTCCCACGCCAAGCAACGCACGCCACGCCAAGCCACGCTGCCTTCACAGCGCTTTGCCACACCCTGAGTTGCACCCCCACCACCGATATTGGCAATCAACATCCCAAGCTGCGAAGGGCAGCGTAGCCCCCTAAGGGCCCTGTGGGGTTCGAGAAGGGATCCGCAGGGCGTCTTACTGTTAGGGAGCCCACCCGGTAGACCCAGCGTCCACGCATTGGCCCTAACACGTCTCCTGGCAAGCGTGCAACAGGAAAAACAGGGCAGAACAGCAGCCTCAGCTTGTCAGAGAGGAGTAAAGTGGAAAGCGAAACCTAATGGCCACGAAAATACGAAAATAATTCATCGCCAACAATTACGCCTAGCAGAGAAAATAATTCATCACACACTTAAAATTGGTGGAGCATCATGCATATAGCTGAATAGTACCACACTTGGATTACCATGGTCTCTATAGGAACCCATAGTGAAGTTCCAATAAGACGCCGCTTGTTTCCTCCAGGAAATGTACCATTCCTCGTAGGCATAATAAATTTTCCATAGGTCGCAACTTTGCTATTGGAATATCTTCCCATTAACTACCATTCGGAAATAAGTCGAAATGGAGTTGTGGTTAAGGAGCTGTGTACCTGGTATGAAGGTTAATGGTTCAAATCTCAATAAAATCATAAAATACTTCCTATGGGAATTACTTCCGTAGGAAATCAGAGATTACTGTGGGAAAATGCTTCCCATAAAACCGAATTTTTCTATAGAAAATCGGTTTTATTTCCTGGGGAAACAATCTGTCGAATTCCTTGGGAAAGCACGTTCCTAGGAGCTCCTAGCCTCATAAGAATCCTAGTGTGGGGTTCAACTTGCAAGTAACTAGATATTGATATCAACAGGATAACGGAAGAGGCTGTTGTGATTTGTAAGCATTTGGTCCCCATCAAACAGAACTGGGCAACTGCAAAACTATAATCACCTATTTTAGTCGACGAAAATGTAACGAAGCTAATTTCTACACGATGATAAAGGGGATAGGGGGCCTCGGGAAATAATGCGACTCGCTAAGCAATGTTTCTTGCGAAGTGCTGTCAACCCGACGTGCGTGGGCCCTTCTCTCCCCACCCCTCCTCCCTCTCTCTCCCTCTTCTGTCCACCGAGGTCCTTTGTAACGGTTTCGCGCCCAACATCCCCGCACCTGTTTCCAATTTGCAGCGTCACGCTCAACCCTATCCTCTCTTTGTGGTGAGGCGGCGAGGCCAGGCCACCACTGCTCCCCGGGCAGGACAGGGCGGGGCAGGGCAGGGCAGAGCAGGGACTCCCAGCCTCGCACAGGGTCACCGCGCCATCTAGCCGCCATCAATGAGATCAGGTTCCAGCGCTAGACAATCGTATCGCTCCTGACGCCTGTGGGTAGGCAACGAGCCCCCAGGCCTGCACTAGTGTGGCCTACCCTGCGCTCTGCAGGGGCTGAGAGAAGACGATCCTCAAACAACGCTACGATAGATATGGTTCGCGGTACGCTACCACACACCGAACCAGGAGAAGAGCGAGTGTAGTATGGTTGCCATAGGGGATGCTCAAAGGGGATACCTTCCCAAAGTGCGCCGCCTAGGGGAAGGCAATTTTTGTGTGCTGCCAATGAAAAGACGAAATTGTCGCTATCTGGGTCCGCGCCCGTCCGGCACAGCTTTCCGAAAGCACGAATAGCCTACACATTGGCGAACTTTAGTCAAGATATTGTCTTTCGTTTAATTTCCTCGCAAAGTTTTATCCGAGTAGTGGAGTCATGAAAAGGCCATAAAGCACATACCGGGTGTTAAGCCGCATACACGACAGTCGATTGGGTTGCCTATCGCTCTGCCTGGGTCAGGGGAACTAGAGGCGGGAGGAGGGAGGCCCCGCGCAGTCCCCCCTGACCCAGGCAGAGCGGTAGGCAACCCAATCGACTGTCGTGTATGCGGCTTAGCACCCGGTACAGTCTGACATGAAAGCAGGCTATCGCGATCAAAAAAGAATATGAGAGACACTTCTTTTTTCGATCGATGAAAGGTGTGTTGCGGCCTTGCGGGAGGATTTTGAAGTAAGACCGTCCGTACGCACGAGACCACATTATTTGTCTTTCAAGGTTGTAGCAAGGGCGAACCAGGCCGCTCCTGAACATCGGCAAAAATGATCGCCGTCGCGAGACGCCCCCAGACGAATCTCATTGAGAACGTGCTTCACGCTTCACTCAGGTGGCCGGTCTCAACGTGGCACGTAAATTGAAGCGATACGCTTCAACAGTTTCAATATGAGCTGCTGACTTGGTCGCACCGTTTCGCGAAGCCTTCATCAATTTTTTAGCAGCGACAGTAGCGTTGCTTCGCGATCCCTCCTGTTCGCAAGTGCCCTACAAAAGACGGGCACAGTATCGCACGGGGGTAGGGTTGACCGCCGCGCATATTATTCGCACGTCCGTGGCGGACCCCCCCCCCCCCCCCCCCCCCCTTTTCCAGCGACTCCCCTCCTCCTTCTCGTTTCTATCTCTCACGCCAAACTCCACAGCGCGTCGCAAACCCAAGCGTGTAGTAGATATTCGCCCCTAAAGCGCCGACATCCTTCCTTTTACAGCCGACAAAGTGCGCTGCGCTCCAGTGACTGGTATGACGGGGAGGAACCCAGAGCAGGCCTCTACGAGTTGGGGAGGGACGGGGCGGGGCAGCTGAACGCAGACCAAGGAGTGTGAGCTTCACCTCGCAGTAAAAGCACAGCCCGCCGCAGACTTTCCCGCAGACGACCCCTTCGCTTCCTGGGCCCGTGATAGCAGGAAGTGATATATGCATACTTCCACTCCCCCACCCCACCTTCCAACTCCCAAGCGGTCGCTGGCGGTCAACGGCAGTGGCCTACCGGGGCAGGGCGGGGAGTGGCGTGGCGTGCTTAAGAGCATTTGAAAGCATAGAGCCCGCTGCAGACGCAATATGCAGTCGTTACCGTAAATAAGATCAACGGCTGCTTCAGCCAGGGTTCAAATAGACGATGAATCAGGCACAGGATTTGCGTCGTGACATTGATGCGGCAAATATAGAAGCGAGAGGAACATGCATGGAACGCAATGAAAAACAGTTGTGTGGATAAGAAGCGAGAGAGATTAAGCTCTACCTCAAATTGGGCACCCCGTGTAGTACAATATATACACAACATTTTATATCCACGAGAGCGAACCTGTTCTGGTGGTCAGGGAGCACCATATCTAGAGGAGGAAAATCATTTAATTTAGAAAGCACACGTTGAAACATTTCTTCTCGTCTCAGTATGCTGCTACTGATGCTGCCGCTGCTGCCACCGGTTAATATGCGAGGGAAAATATCCCTCCCCCCCCCCCCCCCCCCTCCCCAAAACTGGAAACTTGGTTCAACTGTGGAGAGGGGCCACTCTCACAAAGGCCCTTTCCACACAATCCCCTCGGTGCCATTTGCCTCTTCCGGCCCTGCGAAAACTCACAAGTAGTGCGTTACGTAATTTATGCACGGTCTCCAGGCGACCGCCCCGGTAGACTGCAACGTGGCCTGCTGGCTATGAATCCTGCTGCTGCCGCTAATGTGAGTGTGCGCTCTGGAGGCGCCAGCGCGCTGCGGCCCGGCACCCTGCCGAACCGGCCCGGCAGGGAATTCACCCCCTTCAGGCCGGCGCGGCAGGGCGGCAGGGCTTGCCCAGAGCGCCTGGCCTGGACCTTTCCCACATCCCACGGCACACCCCGCCCCACCGCGCCCCGCCCGCCCCGCCCCGCCACACCCTCCTGGCACAGCACTCATCCACCCCTTCCGGTCGAGGTGGTGAGGCCGAGAGCTATAGTATTCTCAAATGACCCAAACTTGGTTACAGTCCTGGCCGTCCGAGTCGGGGCGGCCGGCCACCGCTGGCCCACACTTCCAAGGCTTGTTTTTGTTTCGTTACTCACTTCACAAATACTCCCACCACGCACAAAACCCTCCGTCTCGTCGTCCCCCCTCGCAGCAGTAGTAGCACTTGGTGCAGCAGGAGCAGCAGAAGCAGCCGCAGAAGCAGCAGCAGCAGCAAGTCACACTCCATCCTGCGGTTCTTCATGTAGTAGCTTTATTCAAAGGAGCTGACTTTCGCTCCACAGCGACCTGAAAGCTGCTATTTGCGGCCCATGAATGTGAGGATAAAGGAGAACTGAAGCCCCACAGAGGCCGCGAAGCGAATAGATCGCACTCCCAGTGAACGAACAAAGTCAAGCAGATGGAGCTCACGGCACAGGCCAGCTTACGAAACGGCAGATCTATCCTGCTATCTGTGCCGCACCCAAACGTAAGTCTCCCGCTCTCGTTCAGTTGATTTTGCGGTAGAAATACCGCGTCTTGTTCGCGGTCTCGCTGGTAATTCTTAAATTTCCTCCAAGGTAGATCAGGTCAGTTAAAAATAATCACAGGGCCAGAGTAAAAGACGACAATCCGGACCGAAGTTCAAAATCTTGAGATAGTTTTAACTCGGTGAATGAATCGCAAAACTTTCATCTAATCCCAGTAGAACCCTTTAAAAAGTTTACTCACCCTCGGCAAGATCATTCAAAGCGCGAGTCGTTTTTTCTTCAGGGATTTTTCAGTAAAGAGTCTTGTTATCTGCTGATCTCTTGCAAGAAGATAGTGGCACGCCTATCGGCTGCCCCGGCATACTAGAGCCTCATCTCTACCCAGGCCTCATGAACGGGCAGCGCCAGGACGGAGCGGGACGGCACATAATGCGAACTGCAACGCCGTCCAATTCAAGTCGGAAAGAGCCACTCTAAGTTCCTCAATTGGGGCAATGGCTTCCATAACTTCCGGCAAGCGCACAGGCCTCACTATTTATAGGCGTACACATTACAAGTAAGTTTCCACCAAGTTGCACACGCAGTGAGGCCGCAGAGTGGAGCCCGGCCCGGCCCCCAAGCACCTTGAGCCTCACCGGCAGGGCGTGGCCGTGGCGTGGCGGCGTGGCGCCACGTGGCGGGGCAGCGCGGGGCAGCGCGGGGCAGCGCGGGGCAGCGCGGGGCAGCACCGGCAGAACGGGATACTTACTGTTACCCTGGACGTTCTCCGCCGGGCGACAGAGGCTCAGGGGAATTGCGGAAGAGTGGACATTGGAACCGTGTCAATTATGCAAAGTGCAGGCGAGAAGAAGCCGTGGGAAGGACTTGCTTAGAGGAGAGAGAAACTCTGGGAAAGGGATGGGGGCCACGACAGTGGGGGAAGCTAAGGGGGCAGTGGGGAAAGAGAGAAAGGGGCAGGGTGTGGAGAGAGAGGCTTGTGGAAGAATGGGTCCCCAGCCGCTCGCCAGTTCTTTCCGGTGCAATGCAAATCGGCCACATACACTTGCACTAGAGGGTGATGGGATGCCGCAGCGCCCTGCTTGTTGCTGTGCGGCCTAATGGCGACAGTAATACTACAAGCTGGCGAGCGCACTAGAGAAGTTTTAGCTGTCTCCGAGGCACCCAGGGAAATACAGACGATGACGCAATGGAAATAGCGGGAAAGAACACATGCCTATTTATAGCGTGCAAGGTAGCGGGAAGGCCGGCGTCTGCTTTGTGATATCAAAGAAATGCAGTCACGGGAAATCAATAGCGCGTCACCAAAAAATCGTCAGTACATCGAAAAGAAAAAAAAGGAAAATATGACAAAATTTAAACAGCAGATATTTGAGATATTTTCGAGAGTAAAACTTGAGCTTCAAATTCTGGGTGACATCGGAAATAAGAAAAAAATACCACACACACATACAGAAAAGAAAAAAAAATGAAACCGATAGCAAAAAAAAAAAATGTGTGTCATAAAAATCTTTGAATTCATTGCGATCAGAAAAGGTTTAAGACAGAAGAGCACAGTTAAAAAATTTCAAGAAGTCATGCCTCACTTCTCTCTGAAGTATATCGGTGTGCGTATTTGGACGTCAGCTCGATAAGCACTAGGGGGAGCTCGTCCTCCTGGAATGGCCCACTAACCGAAGTCTTGTTGTTGTTACTCTGCTGTTTTTGTCCTGCTATCGCCACTGTCGTTTCCTACCGAACTGATGTGGTGCGGTGCCCGCAGATAACGATGAGTTACAGCCCTCATTTAGGCATTACAACTGCGTTATCATAATTCATTTAAGTGTTTTGCGGTGCTTGTCTTTACAGTGCCACGTGGCGCGGCACACCTCCGACCCTTCCACTCCACTTCCAGCTTATTGGCTTCCGCCCGGTCAAGGGGCCATCGTAAATCAAACGGAGGTGCATACCCTATCTTAAATCCGAACTCAAGACACGGACCTGCGATTTCGTTTGAATTCTTCGGAGGGACGGCTGCTTGTAAGTCAGTGTATACGCGAAATCGGAAATACCTTGGTAACACGCGCCAGTAGTTTTGACACTACGGTTATTTAATGATATACCGAATTCGCGTCATATCGTCATATCGAACTGTGACAGGTGTCCGCTGTCTTTTGCCTTCTGCAGTGGTGTCAAGTATTCGGTGGACTCAAATATTCGCGCAGAGCTTGGCAGATTAGTTGGCATTCAACAAAAATAAACCATTGTAAATAATTTAAAGTTTTCTCCATTTTTTTACATGTTTTTTTTTTTTTAAATTTTGCATTCCGTTTTAAAATTCGCTTTAATTGAGAGCCAAATTCACGGAAGCAAGAATCAGCGTCACTTGTGACAACTGTAGATAGAGAGCTTACGTACGACTACTCTGTAAATGCAAGGTGTTTAGGTAGGAATCACCTAAGGCGTTTGCACCTAAAACCGTAACGCCTTAAGGCGTCTCCCGGAGGAACACCTAGGGCGTTACCTGTCTGAGCACCTTTAAACCAGCAAAATAATATGAAGAGTCTACGCAATACTACAGCCATACTCAGTTCCACAGGAGAAGGTGCTTGAAGGATAAGAACCGCTGAGATGGTCTTTGCTGTGAAGGCTTCCGGTTTTGGATGCAAACGTCTCAAGCGCTTCCTATCTAAACACCTTGCATTCACAGAGAAGGAAAACGAAATCAAAAGACAACCTAGCAGTCGAAGTGCATGGGCTGAGAACACACGTCACCTGAGTCCCACTTAACTGAAGGAAAAACAGACTCGTTTACGAACTGACGGGCACCAACACACTCCGTCCTCTGGTCGAGACACAACCCCAAGGTTAATGCCATCCGACCGGCTGGAGGGCCTGCGGCAGAGTTCGAGTCAGGGTCGGGCGGGTGGGTCGCGTCGAGGCGGGCAGGAGGAGGGGGTTGCCCGCGGGGCTCACGGGGTGAGCTCGCCTGTTAGGCCGCGATAGCAGCGTGCGAGAGGTCGGACCCCGCTCTGCTCACGCATATCAAATCAACTCTTGGTTTACGACGTGATAGTCATCACAGCACCAACACTCGACAACTACCCCCTCCTTCGCTCCTCTCCACTGTGCCGTGGCATGCTAAAGCAGCAGCAGCGAGAAGGAAGCGAAAGAGACAGAGTGGAGATAGGGCGGCAGTACGAGGGTCTGGGGGAGCAGTGTCATTTGTAACAGCTCCCATATTGGGTCAATAGGATCACGACCTTCAGTGATCCGCAGACATACGGTATACTGATCTGAGAAGCTTGCACTGGCGGGTCGATGTTTGCCGCGAGCGAAAGAGGGGCCTTACAAGGGCCGTAACTTTGAGTATTCCGAATCCAAAGAAATCCAAAGAGAAAGTATTTTACGGCAAACCTTAGTTTTAAAAGAACTATGCACTAGAATTTATTGCGGTGTCATAGTTACCACCAGTGACTCGCCTCCTAAAGTCTGACGCAATACTCCCAAGAAGTGTCGCCTGCAAAATGCTCGCTCTTACCTGGAACAGAAAAAGTTTATTGTTTTGTTAAATCAATGTCAAAACAAGCGATCAAGGATGGGTAGCAGTAGCAGTCATCCTGCTAAGAAGTTCGGGCCCACATTTCCTTCAAGGCTTCAGACTCGTGTCTATGCAACTGCATAACTCAGACACGAACGAAGAATAGCGACGACGACATGCTTATTTTTGGCGGTAGCCCCTCCCAGCGATTGTTGACCGCTGCACGACATTCTGAATAATAGCCCAGCTAACCATGCTGAGGGGAAGCTATCTGCATTAGGCATGTGCAGAGTCGGTCCAAGAGGCACATTCAGTTTGCGGAAGAACGCAGATTATAGGCCTACGTCTTCCCAGTTTCGTTGAAAGATGCATAGCTGCATTTTTCCTGGTTGTATGCCAACAGGAAAAACCAGCCAGCTGAACTCCAAGATCAATTAGCACCACTTTCACTTTATAAAATGCCTTGATATTCAGAGAATCAGAGCAGTAGATACTGTATAAACAAACATGAGTGGGCTAACGTAGAGTTAGATCATCTAAAAGTAAACGAGAACCCAAAACATAAAGCTCTATTACGTGCTTCATTACAATTTCATAAAAATGATACTAAAAGAGGAGTTTGTACTCGTCCAAATAAATGAAGGAAAAACTTCATAGCCTGCAGAGAAGCGAAATCAGTTCATTGTCTCTCAATGGCTCTTCGCCTCCAGCAAAAATCAGGTGGGTTATAGACTACGAGGCCAAGTAGGGAAAGAAAACAACGGTTTCCATAAGCTTCTTTCCGATCTTCAGAGACCCTTTCAATCACGGTGCCTCCGAACAATAGGGGCATTGTAACCGGCTCGATTGACCGAATAAATGGTACAATAGGCTTCCCAAGGTGGGGTGAGGGAAGAAGGGGAGGTCAAGCAGTTGGCTCCAGAAGGGTCCTCTTCGAAGGGACTGTACATGCACAGCACAAATAGAGCCTAACCTAACCTAAGCTCTTAGGTCAGGATAGCTAACTTACTTGCTTCCGCCTCCGCCAGTCAACTTTGGGTCAGGATCCCGCTGACCTCACAAACATAAATTACTGTTCAGTTTGACATGCTGGTCCACTCAATTAGGCCACAGGTGGCACACAGACACCCTTCTGCGAAAAATTGCTGCAAGCATATCAAGCACATTGAGGGTCCTTCATAATTTACTTAACCGTTTTTTTCTTCGTGCATTTTTGTAAATGAAAAATGCAGCGTATCTAATTAAAAAACATATGTGAGGCGCAGCCGAGATGGAGCCCAATATCGTATAGTTTATGGCGGCTCTTATTAGGGATGGAGTGTTGACTTAATCTGATTCAAAAATTATCTGACATAATTATCCATCGGCCTGCGATTTATCGGTGCAAGTTCAGATATACCAGACACTGCCAGACAGTAATACAACGATTTTAATGGGATAAATAGTCCTAACTGGACTAAATATTTATTTAATTAAGGCGATTAACGATTAAAGTGTAGAAGAGAGAGGGCGTCTGGTTTGAAATATAATTATTTTCAGAGTCGACTTGAATACCCTGTAAAGGCAGCCAAGAGGGTCACAAGTTGCTTCCACCCCTATCCTACACCGGACCATCCACGCAGTTTCAGTCATGATTCTCATCCCCCATGCTAAAACAACCAACAATCGCACCATAACTTTTGAATAGAGGGGACTCCAATCCCATACCCGCACTTCATTTCAAAGGATTAGCAAACTAAAAGCACAATTCTAGGAAAGTCAGCCATGTTGAGAACGACAAAATGCATTATTTCCGAATCAAAAAGAAAGTCAAAAGTCAAAACTATTTCCCGAGCTGGCGAGGCAGTTGCTGTGCTGGAAACGTCCCAGGAGGTATGTATATGCCTTTATGACAGACGCACACGGACACAACTCACGCGTGTATGGGCACGCGAGCACGCATTCACACAAGGTGATGGTGGCTCCCCCTTGCGTGCGCCTGGCGCGTTCGCTCGGCACGTGCAATGGAGGCCACACCGCGTGCACCATACTCGTGAGGAAAGGTACCTGTATAATAAACACCACGACTCTATCCTTCGAATACGTTAACCTTCAAGACCGTCACTTTCTGCAACATAATGCTATGCAAAAGTTCTTGGAAGTTAAAATCCGTACTTGAAGAAACGGCATTCACGACACCAATTAGAAATGTTGTAGTGCTGAGGTCGTAACTATACGAAAGGTTGTAAAATTTCAACAAAAAGTCAGAACATTTCGAAATGATCATCTGCATGCTTCTCACGTTAATGTCCTTTTTTCTTTCTCTTTTCTTTTTTCAATTTTCTGTTTAAAATTTTGTGAAAAGAAATTTTCCAGTGCCTTTTCGTAACTTGACGTGACTTTCTCTTTCACAGTAATATCAGAGCAAATTGTCTTGTATTTCTAAAAGACAAAATTTCAAATACCTGACAAGAAAATACATTCAATAAAATATCGAAGCAATTTTAGGTAACCCACGACTTCGCGACGACGATGATCTTGACGAATGACGAACGACGTTTTATTGCTAGTGCAAAAGCTAGAAAATTCGACTTGAAGTTACTTACGGAGTACAATTTGGAATAATAGTTGCAAGATTGAAACGAACAAAACACCTTGTTACGTTGAGCTCACATTAGTATCTTAACGTGGAACTCCGGTGTCAAGATAATATAAAGGCAGCTCTACACATTATGTTCGCAGCTCTACATAATAACATAATAGTATGTAATACGTAAGGAAGGAGGTTCTACATAGGGTATGCGAAAGGACTTCTGCATAGTACGTAGATGATTCTTCACGAGCTTTGAGAGTGTAGGGGAAAGTTGTTACGACATACACACTTCATCTCTTACCCCCCCCCCCCTTTTTTTTCCCCCTCGCCCCCCCCCCCCCTCTTTTCAAATGAAAAAAACAAACTGTCATAGCGTATGAACAGAACTGTTCGTATTATGAAAAAAATTGACCAAATGATGAATAAATTTCGTCATTGGCTGAGTGATATCGATAGCCGGTTACTCGGTCCACGAAAATTCTTGTGTCTGTCTGTCTGATGGAGTGTTTTATTATAAAAAGGAAGGTTATTTTCGATTTTGGACTTTGTAACTTGATTTTGAAGGGTAGTTGCCCGGAGCCCAAAGGGGTGATTTTGAGGGGAAAATGACATTTTTGCACTGTCAAAAAAAAAACGTATCAAAATTTCCAACCGTACCAAAAATTCTGGTCAATGATTTGCCTGGTTCGACCTTACTTTTAAATTACGGTATTTTGGGGTACAGTGTACGGTGTAAGCCCCTGTGGTCTCTTATGGAAGGTAAAGTTCACCGTACCTTTTATGACCGTACTTAAAAAGTACGGTCGCACCAGGCAAATTATTGACCGGTGCAAACTGTAGTTTTCACCGTGATTTTTTCTGGCAGTGGCTCTTACATCGAGTGGAATATGTCTTAAGATTTCTTTTAATGATGCGGATCAGGAAAAAAATAAATAATCTGTATTATTGGACATTTATTTTATCGTTCAGGGGTAGTTTAAGCGGTTGAATGTGATGTAAGGTGTAGTTTTTGACAAAATCTGATTTCATCTAGTCACGTTGAGCTGGGAATCACCCTAGAGATTTTCGAGGACGCTTGTAGATCAGGGCCACGCTAATTAAACCACCTCCAATGCAAGCGACTTTGGTGGCGGCCAGGTGCTAAAAATGAACCTTTCAATGTTAAATAATGGGCGAAACCATTTACGACAGGCAGACGGACGGTCCAGCGTGGTTTGCCTCCACACAGTTATATGTGTTAAGTATCTAAGCCTATATGTGTTGGCCACACTGCTAGCCAGTTGAGCCGCCCTCCGCTAAGGGAGCGCTGCTTTCAACTGGAGCTCAGCCTGACAGTCTCTGACCGTGCGAGGCGAGTGCGAGGTCACTCTCTATCGTCTGGCAGCCCAGCCGCTATGTACTGTGCTTGTACCAGTCTCGAAGTATAACCAGTGAACCACAACCTGTCTTCTTCCTTTATCATGAGGTTTTAGTGTCCCTCCCAGTACACTACAATATACATTATGTTCGAATAGGGCCAAACATGGTATACCAGCTTGCTCTGGAAGACTCTGAATCGAGGCCCGAAGGGCCGAGCCGAAAGCTCTGCAGGCCAAGGTTAGTTGTGAACCTAGACAGGGGCTGAGCGTGACGGGTTGATCAAGCTAAAATATTTAGCGAGCTTAGCCTGTTACGTGAGGCAACAATCTAGCGTACACCGAGCCTTGTAATACAAACAACTTAATTTGTTCATGGTTATAACAGTAGCTTTATGTTCATGTGGGCCAACTCTGTTCATAATATGAACAGAATTGTTCTTAAGGAAATAAGAGTGTACACTTTGTGCTAAGATCGTATCGGTTGTCGTTTTAGGGGACATTGGGATGTCCAACACGAAAAGATGTCAAAGTTGTGTTTATTATGAAGCATAGGAACACAAAATTATGTCCAAAGGAACGAAAATTAGACATGGGCACTGACATCAGCTAACCTATTGTAGTACATACCTTAGACACTAACAAATGATATAGACCTCATAAATTCAAATTTTACTCTCGGATAAGAAAAACCTAAAGTGAAAGTCAACCGTAATAATTATGTCCCTTAACTTTATTCAGAACTTACACTGACTGAACCCTTTCAACTGAACTGACTCAGACACTCTCACAACGACGAGCCGGAGTTCTTCCTTAGCAGCCTCCCAATTAGAGGGCGACAAAAAGACATTGCGCTCCTCCTTGTGCCACGATGCGATAGAATAGGCCTACAGACGAAATCGATGTAGTGGTGGTGAGGCGTTCTCTGCTACTACTCAATATTTCGTATGCTACTAAAACTGTCCTGAATCATCTAAAGTCACGATACAACTGGAAAATCATTATACATTCCTGGCATTAACGACTTGTTTGTCATTAGTAGTGATGGAAGAAATTTCAACACGGATACTTTGCGCGCGTGATTCCGAAGCATATGCAGTGCATCTAACAGGCCAGTCTGCCCGGCACGCCCGCCCCGGCGCCCTATCAGTGCAAGTGAGTGTGGCGGTGTGATGGCTTGCTTGCACGCACGGCGTCATCTTCGAGCATTTAATGTGGAATCTCAATCGATATGCAGCTGCGGCCTCCAGCGAGGGTTCACATGGAGTCTCCCAACCCCACCAATGAGTTCGCGACCCCGCGCAGCCCACGCCAGGCAGCCTCGGCCCAGGCCTCAGGGCCGGTAGTGTGCGTGCGTGCACAAGCTCGTCAGCTACTCGGCCAATTCAGACTCTTTAAAGAACGTTTCACACAGCAGCAGGCGGTTGTTTTATTTCCCTGATTGGGTGGCTGTTAGCGCCGAGCAACACGTTCACTGCTCGGAACGCTGCCATAAATCACTCAAAACTAGAGTCAGTTTTAGACTGACGAAGTAAAATTGACCTCGGGTGATTTTGGACCATGGTCCTGATGACTGCATATAATAGAAGTACAGGAAATCAAGGCAATAGGCGACTTTGTGACATTTTCCATTTCTTGACTCTATATAAAAAAGCGGAAAGCGAAGAAGATTCACCCACGATTGATGTAGTTTTGTCGGCGTTACAAGCGCCCGAGGTTGATGCTTGTTTCGGCGCAACATGAGTCCCTCCGTTGACCGCTAGGATGCGCTAGGCGGAGTCGACCGGGGGCCAACTGTCAGTCAACCGGACTTCCTATTCGAGTATGAGCCGGCTATACTCAGGCTACGAGTACTTCCACGTCAGATTCGCCACCTGAGTCATGTCTTCCCGGCCTTATCATGTGGTCTGGGGCTGACTAACATCGCGCCTGGCAGAATCAGTGAAGTCAGTGCGAGAGTTGAAGTGTTGTTTCGGGGAATTGTGATACAGTTAGTCCTTCAATTAGAGATCTCAGCCAACCTCGCCGAGCCTTCCTTTCCTTTCCTTCTCCTCTGTTCCCTTCCTTCCTTCCTGCTCGTCCTATTCTGCTCGTGGAAGCGGAAACAGGATGCTACCACGCACGCGTCACTGAGAGAGCGTGAACTCACGCTGCCGCACGTTTCCAGCCCCTTCCAACCTACACGGCTCCACGCTCCGCTGCGTTTTGCCCCCCCCCCCTTTCCTCCTCCCCCTCAACCCCCACCGGCCAGCCTCACCACGCCGCGCCACACCCCTGCGGCACAAAAAGCGCAGCCAGCCATTTAAATCCTAAAATGCGACGAGTGGCCTGGGACGGGTGCACAAACCAGTCACAATTATATCTGCCGGCGCAAAATATAGAAAAATACATCAGCCCGATTCCCGTTAACTTCCGCAATAGTGCGGTGTTTGAGAGACGGTCATAGCGAAAAGACGACTACTCCTGAGGGCGCGGCGGAGGTCAAAACGCGCGCCCGCGCCACTCATTATCTTAAATAAATTCCATTACTGCTATGGCGAGAAGTCTATGCTGAGCGGCAAGCAAATGTTGACTTTTGTCAGCGGCTCGGCACCGATCCGGGCGGCAGGCCGAGGCCGGCGACAGCAAGCGGACAGTGCAAGCGCAGCTTCGGAACGGGTAGGGCCTGCTCGTTCATCTGCAGGCCTAGCGGCTCTTCAAGTCAAGTCCAGTCAAGTTGGGAAGACCTGACGTCATCGCTGAGTTTCACCACGCCACGCCACGCCAAGCCACGCCACGCCACAACTGAGTTGGATGCGATGCCGTGCCTCCACGATGACTTTTCAGCCCCTTCCTCCTCTCAGCATCCTCCGCGCTTTTTGTCAAGTAAAAGAGCAAGAAAATAGTTTCAAAATGATAAGGAACCTCACCGAGTTGCAACTCTTCCTTTATTATTTTTCGACTTTTGCACTGAAGTAACAGTATGATAATGAAGAGAGATCTGACGTTTATCCGAGTTTCATCTTCAGATTTTTTTCATAGAGAAAGGAAAAGCTGTCGTTCACAGGCGTCCAGCAGCTGTTACGGAACGGCACACGGTAAAGCTTTTCTTGCGCTTGATCTAATTAAACTGTAACCTCGAGTTTCCACTTTGTTAGTAAGAGGCGTTCCATAAGGACGCGTATCCCTTTTATAGAAATAGATACGTGTGCTGCAAAGGAGTTCAGTCAAATAGGACATTAAGTAGTAAAAACAGGAATATGAAATGCACCATCTCAGAATGATACAGCCAGGATAGGAGCTAAGCCGCGTTGCCTCCTCTGTTTATGCCGCAGAGTAAAGCTCTTCACCGGCTGCCAGGCAAGATGCTCGAAGTGCAGAGGCTTATTTCGCAGTAGATGCACTCTTGCTCCGGGGCGAGGGCCGCCAGCGACGCAAGCACGAGCACCATGCCGGCTAACGGGCTATACAGATGACTTTGCGATGACAGGTAATCGCGTGCTGGTGGCATCTCCATCCCTATATCGCCCTTGCTCCCTTGCTTCTCTCCCCTCCCCCCTCACCCCGGTATGAACTGCCGGGCAGGCAGTGCGCACACACAAGGGGTGGGGGAGGAGGAAGTCATGAAATATAGCTAACTTTGCGGGACAAGAAGTGCGGTTAGGGTGCAGGCTGCCGCGGGGCGGGGACTGCAAGGGGTGGGGCACCACGCTGGGGCCTCGCGCACAGCGGTCAGTACGCGGCCGCGGGTAAACGCCGCTCCGCCCGTGGCGGTGTCGTGGGGCCGAACGACTCGAGAACGTTGTCCTGGGGACTAACGCAGATATCCGAGGGTTGACATCCAAGTCGCTCGCAACACTGGCTGCATTCATGCTGCGGCTGAGAGCGAAACACGACAGATATGCCTTCCGGATCGTTATGTTTACGGGGGCTCCATACTCGCACGACTAAATCGCGCCGTCGTAATCAGCGCGGGGGACAGCAGCAAAGTTCACAAAAAACGTAATCTGGTTTTGAACGCTTGGCTACATAATTATTTTTCACTTGTAGAAAATGGCTTTCATGTGCGTTTTGCCAAAAGGTTTTGCCATAACAAGGTTTCGTTTTTCTCTCCTGGGAGAATGCCGCTAGTCCCTCTCCATATCACGCAGTTAGTTTATCGGCAGCCCCCACGGGCTGTACGCCGACCCCCCGACTGCCATTCGTCCAAGCCACGCCACGCACCGCCATGCTCCGCCACGCTCCGCCACGCCCCGCTACTGAATGGGTAATGAATGCGTGGTCAGGCTCTGACAGGGGCCGCGGTTTGTTTGGGTCGCAGCAACAGGGATTGAAGCGGAGTCATTCTCATCAAGTGATCCCCCCGCGCTGCAAACTGGTTGGAGAGTGGCTGGAGAGGGGCTGGAGAGTGGCTGAAGAATGGCTGGAGAGTGGCTAGATGGCTAGAGTCGCAGCGCGATAAAACACGCGGCCAAACCACGCCGCCGAGCAGCTCTAAGAGTCGACGGTAAAAACGGTTCCTCGGAATCCAAGGAACGGCGGATGGTTCCTTGAAAGTCCATTGGAAAAGGATAGGTGATC
>CABIKL010001041.1:0-17283 GCA_902196195.1 Aptinothrips rufus | reverse complement strand
CGCCCCCCCCCCCCCCTTCTTTTGCAGACTCTGAAGTTCGTATCCAACCAACCAACCAACTTTTCGCCGGCGCCCCAGGGCGCCGCCCGCGAGATAGGCAACTGGCAACACGTTGTCCCCTGAATGTAGGCAATATTCGAACAATCGCCCTCCCCTTTTGGTCGGCCTAATTACGTGCCTGAAGATGAAGTAACTTTAAGATCAGTCCTACAAAAGAGGAATTCCAAATACAGTACTAACGAGTAGTTGGTATTCCATGAGAGATCAAGGACGGCATCTTTGTGACCAATGTGGTCTCGCTTTTTCTTGCCCTTTTTAGACTTCTTCCTAAATTGAACAGCAACTGGATCATTGCTTTCATAGTCAGTTGATCCAAGGACATATGCAGGCTCCAGGCAATCCACAATATCTAAGTCCATTACATGTATGACTGGTATCATCCCACCAACAGCGCAGAGATTACCTGGAAAAAGTTTTATAGAAGTTGACTGCACGAAAGCTACCTTCATAAATTGACAAACTCTTTTAACTCAAAACGAAATAAAGATTTAAAAAAAATGAAGATGACTTAAACAGAACTTACAGTCTACAGCTGATGATGGATCATAATTAAGCCACTCCAGACACAGAGGTATGTCAGGTAACAACAAATCATGGTGGACATACAAGGAGCCTTCCTCTTCATTTTGAACTGAGTAAACAATGAACAAAGATAATTTCATCAAACATATTATTAAGAGTATCAAGTCTGTGAATAATTGCATTGCGGAAAGGGGGCACATTAAAGAAAAGAATTAAAAATACCATAAACATCAAGAGTCGCTTGGTCTCCCACAACATGTCCTACAAGAACAAGGTTATCATTGGATTTGATTATATCATCTGCTTTTTCACTGTCATTGTCAGAGTCATCTGGCAGAGTAACATAGGGATCTTGCTTATTGCTGGCAAAGACTGTCAGTCCTGCAATGCCGCCAACAACGTCAGGTTTACCTGAAAATATAGAATGGCTATAATACTATATGCTTGAAAAAGAAAAGGTCTAAAATTTGAATTTCTGAGCTAAACTATACATACCATCTTCATCATCATACTTTTCGAACCCATACTTTGAATCCATGTCGCCATCAACATCTCTCCCTGATGCGCCCTCATTCTTTCCAGATTTACGGCAGGAGTTAGAAAGTTCAATCTCTTTTTCATCACTGAGACCCTCATCCGAATCGTCATCTTCAGATGGTAGTTCACTACTGGCAATACAAGTAAGTATTCAATGAAGACATCGAATGTATTCAGGATGCAGATAGGATCAGGGAAAGTCCCTCAACGGAATGAGAAGTTATTACTTACATGGCTTCTGATTTCTTCAGTAACGCTTCCAATTCGTCTTCAGAAAGTTTGACCTGCGATAAAAACGTAATTAAGTCACATTCAAGCACTTTAACCATATCATAATAAACGAAAATAACCTCCCTCCGTCAAGCTTTCTGATATCGCACCTGGTCTGGTTCTACTTTAGCAACGCCTCGTTTCACCCAAGTCAAGCAAGGAATGAAATTAAGTCTTTCCTCTGGAGCAACCTCTTCCATTGTGAAAAGTATTAAGAAAGACTGCAATTAAAAAGTTAAGATGCTCATCTCACACGTGAGCAGCACGTGAGTGACTGAGGAGCCAGTGTGAGCTAGTATGAAAAATTTCAAAGACATATTATTCTTCTGTTTTCTTCGCAGAGTAAAGATAAACACGTGTAAGGCGTACCGTAAGAATTTTGGTACTAGTGCTAAAATTAACTCATGTGAAAGCAAAACGTTTTGTTTTCAAGGTTTCCCTTTTGTTATAGGTGAGTTATCAAAACTTGTTGTTTGATTTTGACACAGCTGTCAATAGAACTAAGAACATAATTGATAAGAGGTAGTTGTAGGTTAAATGCTGTTTCCCCAATGCTGTATGAAATCACTGTAACAATCTCAATTCATTCGTGAGTTTCTTAAAGAATATAGCCACAAATATTATTTACCTTGTCATTAGTACCACGAATCTATTTGATAAGTCATGTCAAATTCTCAGAATGCGTAGTCATTTGTTACATTTTTTTTATGCAATTATTTCTCAGTGCAATTGCAGTCAGTTCTTCCTCAGTTATAATAACTTTTTGCATTTCTTTCAGGGAACTTAAATATTCACCATGGTGCGACACAACAATCAACTTCCAGACAATATACCTCAGTTGCAGAATCTCATCAAACGGGACCCACAATCTTATAAGGATGAGGTGAGTGTCTTCATCAGTTTACTGCGATCGTGCCTTTGAAATTTTCATTCACATTCGTATCTGGGAAACAAAATCTTATCTGTGTGAGAAATGAATGATCTAAAAGTCGTCAATGACAGAAACCAACCACATCTTGAATCAACAGCAAGGCGAACAATTTTCAATCAAACCGACGTCGATTCTATATGCCATGTATGACATATTTCACTGCGTTATGCATGTTTGCATGTAACATCATTTGTTTCTCCTGCAGTTCACCCAACAACACCGACACTACAGAGCTCTTCTGGAAGTTTTTAAGCTTCACCCCGACAAGTATGAAAAGAGTTTGGATGAATTAGTGATATTCTTGGCTCAAGTTGCTCACTGCTATACATCTGAGCTTGGTCAGTATCCTCAAGAACTAATGAGCATTCTTCAAACTCATCATACTGTGCTTGATCCAGGAATGCGAATGGTTAGATTCTTGCATTTATACGTCTTAAATGCTTTATCCTCTCCATGCAAGTCTAATGTAACTACCTGTATTCCAGACATTTTGCCGTGCTTTGATATTACTTCGCAACAAAAATTTGTTGGCTCCTACGGATCTATTATCGCTTTTCTTCCATTTGCTGAGATGCCAAGATAAGCAGCTTCGTCAGTTTTTGGAAACTCATATCATAACTGATATAAAAAATGTGAACGCAAAACACAAGAACACAAAACTAAATACGGTGAGAGTCTTGTGATTTAATTAATCTTTCGTGATGTGTAATTTGATCGTGTTTTGATAAAATCTTACTGTAACTGTTTTCAGACTCTCCAGAACTTCATGTATAGTATGTTAAATGACACTAATGCCAAGGCAGCTAAAATGTCGGTGGTATGTAATCTCGTCTGTCAATTTGTGTTTCTTTTTCTATAAAAGATACAGTTTTTTTTATTAATATCTGTAATTTTGTTTAAGGGAATAATGATTGAACTTTATAGGAAGAATGTATGGAATGATGCAAAAACTGTTAATGTCATTTCAACTGCATGTTTCTCCAAAGTTACCAAGGTAATCAAATTTATTTTCTGAAGTTATAAAGTGATTTACTTTCTCTATTTAATGTTGACTGACAAGCATTAGGATGATTTTCTCTTAGTTTTTGTAAATGATGAATAATGGTTTTAAAGCTGTCAGAAAATTTGTCTGATGTAATTTTTCTTCAACATGTTTTTTTTGTTTGTTTTTGAGGTAATGGTAGCTGCTCTCAAGTTCTTCACGGGTTCTGACCCAGAAGGAGATAAAAAAGATGACGACAGCGACTCTGAGGTGCTGTGAGATCAATGTTTCAGATTTTATGTCTGTTTTTGAGTTACTGCTCCTTTTTATATAATTGCATTTGTGTTGAAGGATGAAGTTACACCGAAAGATGTATTGATGGCTAACAAGTTCAACAAGAAAACTAGGAAAAGAGAGAAGCAACTAAAACGTGTCAAGCAGCTGGTTAAGGTGAATAAAATGATTTTACTTTGGTCTCACTACTTATTGTGATTATTTTCTTTAATCAATCAAGACCGGAATGAAATTCAAATTTAACTCTTACAGAAAAAGAAAAAGAAAAACTCTGCTCCAGTCTTTAATTTTTCTGCATTACATTTAATTCATGATCCACAAGGTATGTAACTTAACTTTAATTTTTCTTGTATGCATTCACTTTTGTTAAGTTGTATTCTGTGTTTGTTATTGCACACCAATTGGCTTTTCTGTCTCAGGACTTGCTGAGAAACTTTTCCGACAACTTGAAACAACCAATGAAAGATTTGAAGTAAAGCTTCTTACTTTAGACATGATTTCAAGACTAATTGGCCTTCATCAGTTGTTTCTCTTAAATTTCTATCCTTATATACAGCGATTTATTCAACCGCACCAAAGAGGTATAGCAGTGATTGAAAGTTGCTGTGATAGTTTAATCTTCATAGTAATTTTTTTTAAAAACATGGATTTTTTATTATTTTTCCAGAGGTGACTAGAATTCTTCTGTTTGTTGCACAAGCTTCACATGAGCTACTGCCCCCTGATGTAAGTCTTCTGTTTTCTCTTTTATTCAGGTTGGAAAATGCCATGAATCACTTAATTCTACTTAATGTTGCTGTTTTATTTTTATTTGTTAGGCATTAGAACCAGTTTTGAAAACATTGGTGAACAACTTTGTCACGGAAAGAAATGCATCTGATGTGATTGCTATTGGGTATGTTATGGAACTAAATGAAAAAATACTGGTATTTGCACAAGTAATGTAGTTGAAGTCAGTATTTCACTTATGTTTTACAGCATAAACGCAGTTCGAGAAATCTGTGGCCGTTGCCCCTTAGTGATGTCTGAAGACCTCTTGAGAGACCTGGCTCAGTATAAGAAGTACAAAGAACGCAGTGTGATGATGGCTGCTCATTCTCTTATTCATCTCTACCGACAACATCAGCCTGAGCTCCTCCATAAGAAGGACAGGGTATGCATTGTCATGAAATATGAAATATGTGTGAATTATGCATTGCATGGAAACTTATCTTGTATTTTCAATCCCAGGGGAAACCTACTGAAGCTACAGAAGAACAGACTGTTCGTAAATATGGAGAAATTGATGCAAAATCTTATATTCCCGGTGCTGAAATTCTGCTGAAACCTGCCAAGAAAAAGGTATATTTACAACTGCTATCTGTATTTTTTGTTTGCCTGTTTCAAACGTGTATTCATTGGTTACTTGAAAAAAATTTCTAGGATCTCGGCCAAAGAGAGGATGATAGTGATGGGAGCTGGATTGATGTTGCAGATGGTGATGGCTCAGATATTGAAATTAGTAGTAGTGATGAGAGTGAAGGGGGTGAATGGGTAGAAGCATCCGATGATGAAAGCGGAGAAGAGAATGATGATGAGAATGACGATGAAGAAAATGGTGCAAGTGATGATGACAGTCATGTGGAGGGAGACAGCAATGAAGAGGATTCAAATGAAGATGATGAAGTTGTTGACGATAAAGAGGATGATGAGAGTGCTGTTCCTGAGACCTCTAAGCCTCTACCCAAAAAAAAGGTGAGGAATAAAGAAAATTTACACTTATGACTGCTACTTTTTTTCAAACTGCATTAACCAATCACAAGTTCGATTGTTACAATTTTTTCTTCTGACAAGCTTCATTTTATGACAGGCACGTGCACTCTCAGAGACAAGTCAGAGATCATCTTCTTCAAGCAAAGTTGCCCAGTCTTCTAATTCAAGCAAGAAAGTTAAAGTGCGACTCTCTGCAGAAGAAAAGAAGGCAAAGGCTGAGGAAATGGTTCTGGAGAGAATCTTAACAGACGAGGATTTCCAAAGGATTGAGGCGGCTCAGCTCCGTAAGCAAATGGAGGGTGTTTCAAGGGGAACCAAAAGATCAGCTGAGGAAGATGCTGTCAGAGAAAGGTACTATAGGATCATTTTCACTTCTTCAACAAATTGCCTTAGTTTTTGTTCTTATTAACTTAAAATTCTTCTTTTTCTATTACAAGGGGTGAACTTGTGTCTATTGGAGACATTGAAAATATTTACAAAAAGAGATGCCACGACAAATTAGCTCGATTAGAAAGCATTAAGGTATGTTCTATCATCTATCTTCAATGTCTTGCTCGAAACTTTACTTTATCAGCTCACTTACACTGATATATGAATAATTCTTTTTCTCCCCACAAATCCAGAAAGGACATGAAGGCCGAGAAAAGTTTGGTTACAAAGGAGGCCGTCAAAATGAACATGCCAGTACAACTCACAGGGAGAAAAGGAAGAAGAAAAATTTCATGATGCTGAAGCACAAAGTTCGAGGGAAATCAAAGCGTTCATTCAAAGACAAACAGGTATACCATTGTTCTAAGTATTGCTTTACCATACAATTTTTTTTTTTCTTGCTTGAGAAGTAACACTGTCTCAATACTTGCTTTTCAGATTGCGCTTCGCAACCATCTTGTGAAACAGAAAAGAATGAAATGAAAATCAAATTATTTTATTTTGTGGTCCTCAAACTTTAGTCATCAATTTATGTGTCAAGTGTCAAGATGTGAAGTCTATGTTACAAATAGCAAACAAATGAAAATAAATTATTCATATATGCATAGTTTTTGAGACATTCATATTATTTTCTCCTATTTCTCAAATGAATGAAGTATCCCCCTCACGAGAGATTTGCAAATATTCTCAAGAGATTCGTGATTGTGTGACTACATCTTGCTACATTTTCACCTCGTCAGTTGAGTGAAAGTCCGCACAGATGGAGCTAGTGTACATAGCCGATTTAAGCCCACAGATTTGAGTGAGAATATATTGTGTTTTCATTAATTTTAATCTTTTTTTAATTTCAGTCGTCCTAATTCACGCGTCTATACCTGTTTTAAAAATTCTGAGATATGATGTTTTGTAGATATTGGAAGTGAGGGCTGAATGCGGTTGAATGTGACAATATGATTCATGACCTAACCTATAACTTACTAATTCTATTTACATAGTAGACAAATACTTTGGTCACGCATTGTCAAAAAGTTAACTTCTTCTAACATAAATGGTTTTCTTGCCGTTTAAAAGTCCTGAGACCTGCGTAATTTGAACACGTAATGTTGTGTCCCTACTGCATCTTACGATGTAATAAATTCAACAGATAAGGATTAGATTACAATTTCCTATATAAATGTAAATGATGAATCGTCAGGCGTTCAGAATGGAAGACAGAGAGAAACGCGCCTCATCGTCTTCAAACTTCCGTATTCAAAATTGAGTTAATTTTGAAGCGAAATTTTATGTTTTGCAGAATTATCTAATTTGAGTCTTTCTTCTTGTATGTCCCAGGCAATGGTCGGAGCTTACTAATTGTTCCAGTTTGGCGGATTCATCATGGAGCTCTGCCACAGTTTGTTGACATGGCTACATACACTCAATTTGTCTGCTCCACACTCATCACCTCAAGAAACAAGCGATGGTGTAGCGGTTGCCCAAGCTTTGAACCAGATAGCACCAGAATGGTTCACCAGCTCATGGCTATCAAAGATCAAAATAGATGTTGGGGATAACTGGCGACTGAAAGTTAGCAATCTGAAAAAAATAGTAGAAAAAATTGTTGATTATTACCAAGAGAGTTTCAATCAAATGCTCCCTGACAGTGTGAAACCAGATGTCAATCGCATAGGAGAGAAAGCAGATCCAGGAGAACTGGGTAAATTGTTACAGCTAGTACTAGGATGTGCTGTTAATTGCAACCGGAAACAGGATTATATTACTGCAATTATGGCAATGGAAGAAGATGTCCAGCAAGTGATAATGCAGAGTATACAGGCTTTGGAAGATAACAAGCCTAGTCCCAACCCCAGTCCCAATCCTAGTCTTGATCCACAGCTAACAAGGGTTCTTGCTGAGCTGGAACAGGCCGTGGAGGCACGAGAGGAGCTGGCAAGAAGGTGCCAAGAACTGGACATTCAAGCAAGTATACTGCAGGAAGAAAAGGGAAGTTTACTGCAGGAAAACAGACGCTTTCAGGAACGCCTTCGTCAGTTAGAGGCTGAGGAAGCCTCTGCGGGTAGTGGTAGTCGGCTTCAAGAATTGAGAAGACAGCTCGATTCAGTGAAAGAGGTATGAATAACACTCTTTGAGAAGTCTGAGTTTTTATTCTTGTGTCTTGCTGGTCGGCTTACATATTAATTAATGAGAATCTTTTTTTCTCACAGGAGCTATTTAAAATGGAGACTTCTCGGGATGATTATCGTGCTAAAGTTGAGCTTCAGGATCGAGAACTTCAAGATCTACGCAGTAGAACTGATGAGCTCCAGCGTAAAGCTGAAGAGGCTCAGCATCTTAAAGACGAGGTTGATATATTAAGGGAGACAGCTGACAGAGTAGGTCAGTATGAAGCCACAATTGCATCATATAAGAAGAAACTAGATGAAGCAAGCGACATGAGAAGGCAGCTCAAACTACTGGAGGATAAAAACTTGGAACTAGTGCAACAGACTCTGCAGCTTGAAGACGAAGTTAAAAAGTCAGGAACATGGAGACCTCAGCTTGAGCAATACAAAAAACAAGTTGCTGAGTTGCATTCCCAACTGGCCGAGGTAAAGTCTCTTATGGTTAGAAACTTAAATGTATTTTCTTATTTTATCTTATAATATTTACTGTGTTATTTCAATTTCTTTTCAGGAAACTAAGCGAGCTGATCGAGCTGTTTTTGAAAGTAGGAAAGCAGCTGAAAAGCTCAGTGCTGCTCAAAGAGAAAAAGAGCGACTTATACTGGAACGCGATACACTAAAAGAAAATAATGAAGAACTGAAGTGCCTGCAGATGCAAGCTCAACCCACTGCTGTTTCTCCTGGTGCACATCCCTCTGAAGAGGATATGTCCGAGGGTATGATTCCCCCTGATGTGAGACAACGATTAATGCGTCTTGAACATGAAAATAAGTTATTAAAACTTAATCAGCGTGGTCCAGAAGAAGAAAAAGTTGCAATAGTTCAAGCCTTACTTGATGATGCTAACCAACGTAATGAGATGCTAACTGCTGAAAATAGGAGGAATAATCAACGTCTGATCGAGTTAGAAAGTCAAGTAAGAGATTTATGTGTCATTTTGTTATCATGTAAATTTTTAAATAAATGTGTAATCCTCCCTCTTTCTTTTTTTTTTTCTCTCCTCAGGTCAGTGATTTGATGGAAAAGAATGCTGAAGGTGGAGCTGACTTGAAGAGTCACCTGTCTGAGTTAAGACTACAATTAAAACAAGCCCAAGATGAAAAGGATAGACGCAACAACCAAATAGAGCAAAAGGAAATAGCATTGGAGGAAAGTAGGCAAAAGCTGACCTCCCTTCAAGATGTTGTTAAAAAGAACCGTCAAGACATGCAGGTTCTTGAAGAAACCATTAAACGCAAAGAACTTGAGAACCAGACTTTAGAAGACCAATTAAAACGCAAAGAGCAGGAAAAACAAATAATAGATGAGAAATACAAGAGGTGTATGGAGAAGGCAAAAACAGTGATAAACTCTTTAGAACCCAAAAAGGTTTTGCCTAATGTAGACGTTAATGCTCTTTGTAATCAGTTAAGTGAAAAGGAGAGAGTTATTGAAGAATTAGAGAGAGACAAGGAGAGATCTCGGCAAGTGAGGGAGATGGAGGACAGACTTATGAGCTCTGCACTTTATAACTTTGGCCTAGGTCGTCATAGAGAGGCTGTCGATCAACATCTTGCTGCTCTGAACTCTGGTCAGGGTCAATCATTTTTAGCACGTCAACGTCAACCCACCAATCGTCGACGAACGACTCCTCATAATTACAACTCCAAATGAAGGAATCATGAGCCAGACTGCCTTGGAATTCATTCTGCATCCAATAATCTTAATTTTTCTACCCCTTTGTGATTGCTGCATCTTACTTTGGAAACCCTGATTGCTGGCTTAGTTTGATAAATGTTGAATCCTGATGGTGGATGTTTTTATTGTTGTTTTTCTTTGTGAAAGTGTATTTTATTTCATTGTTGATGTTCATGAACTCTACTGGCGTAGTATCCCAATTTCAGATGCAAAATAGCCTATATTGTTCCCAAAAATATTTATCTACTTCTTGAATTTCTCTATCTGATGCTTATAGACTTGATGAAATCAGTTAATGAATGCCAGGACTTTATTTTAAATGCTGTGTGCGTATTATTACAGACAGTTGGTGTGCCTCTCTAAAAGCTTGAAAGTAATATATGTTATTGTTTACCTTAACAAAAATTGAAGCATTTAATTATTTTCTTAGAAAATAAGAAATAGAGCAGTAGGAACTGCATGTATCTGGTTATCAAAAATGTATCATGTGAGTGTTTATGTTGAATGGCAACATGGTTGTTTAGTTATACATTTTTTTTCTCATGTTTTTTCTTTATTGTTGCTTATGTTCATTGATGTATACTCATGGTACTAAAATGCCTTTTTTTGAAAACTGTGGCATTTAACATGAACAAATAAATTAAAAACAATATCAAATTTTGCCTTTGTCATCGATTAATTCAACAATCCCACAGATGACTTCGTACTGTCCATTCAAACATAAAAGTCATTTTTATTCCTGTTAGATTGATTGGTAACAACTTTCAGTACTAGCAGGGTCTTCTGGGGTGCAGCTAGCGAAAGGCACTAGTTTCTTTCTGTTTTTCTTTTTGGCTTTGAGCTTTACTTTTTTGTTATGTCTCATGGAAAGATACATTCAAATTAGCTAATAAAGAGTGTGAAGCTAGAAATTCAGCTTCTAATTAATTATTAACAATTGAAATAAAAGCGCCATGACAGCTGTAGACAGTTTTCAATCAGCTGCTTGAGTAATAAGCCATAACGTCTTGGAGTGCAGGGAGCATATCAGACTTTTAGCAACTATTACATTTTTCACTTCTTTTAGGAGTCTTTGGCAGAGTCGAAGAAGGTGCGAAAAAGTTCTGAACTTCACCAACAGCTGGAGGACGCTCTCTATTCAAATTGGAAAATTTGCTAGTGCAGTGGTCATGATTTTCGTTCACCGGACACTGGAGGTCCATGTTCGTGGGAACATTGCGGTCAGGACACTCACACCTTTATCTTATCTTGAACTTTAGTAGAATTATTGTAGTTGTGAGGAGTATAGTCGCACCCACCTCTGTTATTTATAAGGTAAATAACCAAACACCAAGTTTTGCTTTCTTAACAATTTATTTACTCTATACAATCACATACATAAGCAATGAATATAATTCATTGTTTGGTCATTTATATGTATTTATATATACTGCATATATAGGATTTATGAGCCTTTCTTTAAAATATGAGGCACAAATATATACACTACTTAACTACCATGTTCATAAAAAATCAATCACAAAATTAAAAACACTACATATCACAGTTCATTCACCTGTCATACATCATTTGTGGTTATTCCTGACTTCTTACCTACACTCTGCATTTACTGCACGAACACTGACAGTTCTAAATGCAATCATCAAGCAGAAAAATTGGATTTCAGATTAGAAAGGTTTGTTTTGTAGGAAAAATCAAACCAGGAATGTAATGTTTTGGCACAAAGAAACTGATGAGTAATTTTCTATGGAACTGTTTACCAAACATTCTTAAAACATGACAGTTTCTGTTGAACTACCACAACATGATTTTTGCTGTACTTTATCTGCCCACATAAGTAAGGAAGCACTATATATATGTATATAGTAGAGTATGTTTTAGACTGACATAAGTGCAGATGAATCACGATCTATCTCACTCTCTCTCACACACATGTACACAATCCCCTAACAACACAGTACGTGGCACATGATAATGAAGGACCCGACCTGCCGGGGAGAGAGATAGGCTACGAAATCACATACAGATTTTCAAAAATGATAAAGACAGTATAAATAAAACATGAAAGTGGTAAGAAGCGAGCTACTATTCCCTCTCGCATAAACCTCTTACTTGTGCTTTAAGATACAAAATTAGCAAATAAAAACAAAATCATTCTAAAAATTTGCCAGAAATCTAGTACAGTGAACCCACAAAGATATGTAAGGAAACAATAACAGGTCATATTTCAATTCTCACAAAAAAATTAATTTCGAACAATGACAAAAATTCATATCACTACCAATGTAGTACTTCAAAAGAATATAATATTTAAAAATCTAGTAAAAATTTTGGACTTTTTCTTTTGTTTCTCCATATTTTTATTCTTTTTTGCTTAACAAGTAACATTATCATGCTGAACTTTTTTTACATCAAGCAAAACTCATGTACAAAATATACCTCTTCTTAATAACACTGCTTCTATGCCAATTGCTTAAAAATTTTAAAAAGAAAGATTGATTTAAGTTTATTTTGATCACAAAATGTTCCTGTTTATCAATATGAGTCTTGATATCATTATTATTTCTGTGAATAGGAAATTCTAGCAGAAAAGAAAGCAAAACATTAAAAATAATCAAAAAGTTTTACAGCCAAATCTTCTCAAATACAAACCATTCAAGCCATTTCATTGCTTGTTGGTGTACTTAATGTAAGATTCTAATTCAACTACAGGTGCACATAAATTTTAAAAACAATTCTAGGTAAAATTCAGAGGAGCCTGATGATAATTAAGTTTCAAATTGGGATGACAAAAGTTGTCTAATTACTGACTTGAAAGGAAACTGATTATTTGTCACGCACATGCAACATCAGTAAGAAATAAAATACAATGGTAAGAATGAAACTTCAAGATATAATAAGAGACAAAATAAAAAATAATAATAGCAAGCACACCCGCAACATGGTTTCAATACCCTAAAAGATGCAACAAAAACAATGAAAGTCACCAGAATGACAGACAAATGTCCACGGAAATATTAACATATAAACTAGAGCACCAATTACAGAGGAAACTGTTTTTAAAAACACGAAAAATTCATACGAAAACTGCACTGTCCAAGAGAAACAGCGAACATATAATTCTCTTGATTTTTTTCGGGAAAGTTTCAAGCTAGCAATCTGAAGAAAGTTAAAGTATGTGCGACCACCAGTAAACTGCTATCTACAGGGAAGTGTTAACTTGTGGCATGGCCGCCTTGTCCCTGTGGTTTTGGGGGAAGGCGTGGTGTTGGAGACGACAAAGGTGGTAGGCAATCGCTGTCACTACCGTGCCTTTGATGGACAATAGGACGCATGGAACCAGATGTGCCAAGCTGATTACCATGGCGATTGAGCGATAGTGCAGGCGTTGGACCAAGGCTGACTGCTGCTGGTCGAGATGTAGCCAAAGTTTGGCTGCCATGGCGGTTGAGTGAGCTAAAGTTGTGAGGGCCATGGCGGTTGAGCGAGGGGACGTGGTTTCCTTGTCGGTTGTGGTTCACGACAGGTACTGACTGCGTAGCACGGTGGTTGATCGGGAATGAACTTGCCCCTCCAGCTGCAGAAAATAACACAGTCTAGACCACTTTCGACTAGAAGGATAACAACATTACATTTTTATGTTGGGGTGATTTCTTTACCTGGAGTTACAGGACTAGTACTGATGTTAGCAGGCGGAGAAGGAGGTTGTGACGGCGTCGGGTGGAGGATAGGGCCGTTGATGGACATGTGGCGTCGTGGCTGGGTCTGCACACCGCCATCCAGCGCGCCGGAGTTACGTCTCAGTAACAGGGCTGACTGTGTGTTGGGGCGCGGTAGCGTGTTGGTCCTCGGCGGCAGCGGGGGAGGTGAAAGGTCTCTCGGGGGAAGAATAGGGGCATCTCTTGCTTGCAGTGCCTGTTAACAGAACGATAAGTCATCATGCAGGAGTCCCAATACGTGAAGAAGAAAACAGATACCGAGTTCAACTCACCTGGGTTGCTGACGGTATTCTAACAGGAGCTTGACCCGAAACTGGAGACAGAGCGGGTCCAGAAGCACCATCACTTATCGAACTTTCTCGAGGCCGTCTTGGAGGTAAAGGAGGAGGGTTGGCAGGAGGGGGCATCTTGTCAGGCGGAGGGAAAGGGGGAATGGGCGGTGGGTGGACGAATGACGGGGAAGTCGCTGGAGATCCAGTTGCACCCGGAGACACAAGGCTAACAGTAGACTGCGACTGAGAGAGCACTCCTGGTGACATGTTGCCGATCCCTGAAACATTAAGATGTCACACTTGAGCTGAAAATCATAACAGTTAACAAGATTTTGATTTAAAATGAATTAATAAATACAAAAAGAAATGATCCTGAAATATTACATTTGCAATTTACGCAAGGCAAGCAGAAGAGACCAGAAAAGGGAACTATTAGCAGTGAAATATTTACACACAGGACTAACCTGATGATCCTAGGAGGACAGTTGCAAAAACACTAAAGTCAGAGGGTGAAGAGAAGTTTCCGGTGTGAGGAGGTGGTGTGTGAGGGGCAGAGGCCGTTAAGGGTGTGCGGGGAGTATCTTCGCCATCCTTGTCAGAGTTTGAGGGAGCCACACGCTCATTAACACTGGTCAGTGGGGTAGGAGGGTGAGATCGGCCAGCAAAGCTGCGTGGTTTAATGCCCGGTGACTTCAAGTTCATATCGGGCCAACGACGAGCCTGAACAGGTGCAAATACAGAGCTAAGATTAAATACACAAGTATAACGGCTCAAGCGAAAATATACGAGAGAATTACAACATGACCCAACTAAATTATCATTTGCACCAAATATTTCAACTTAAGAGGCTTGCTTCATGAACATCTTAAAAAATTTATATTACAATGTACACTTTACAGGGACTTGGGCCACAAAATCTGAGGTGGGAACAAAAAATCTTATCATCTTACAATTGAAGGATGCATCTTGGTTGAGCACTAAACAGCTATATAAAACCAAGTCATATGAAAAAAAGATTCTGAAAGTTTAAGCAAATAGGTGATGCCTTCAAAATTTCAAACCAGTACATTTATGGCAGCACTTACAAATCTCGGTGGACGAGCTGCACTTCTGGGTTCCACTTCCAAACTTTTCTTATACAGAAAATCAGCTATCTCCAAATCTTGCATATTCTCAAATGGATTCAGTGTTTCAATAAATCGCTGCATGGATGAAAAAAAAAATGAACCATATGACGCAGAATTTAACATTAAAAATAAGACAAATTTTAAAATCTTAAGCCACTTACCCTTATCTTCATTTCTACTGATAGACAATAAGGTTGATTTTGATACTGCTGAATTTCTCCTGTGATTTCTGCAACCTTTCGTCTTTTGCTGAAGTTGATTAGAGATGGAGCATTTGGTAAGAAATCTGGGTTCCCTTCTTCTATGTGTAAAATATTTGTCAGGTACATTCCTGTATTAACGGAAGACAAGAAAAAGTTAAGTTAGGTAAATATAAGAAACCGATAAACAACGATAACATTGCGAGGAGCAGAACATACCAAAGAAAGGAACACAAGGAGGGTTGATTGATCTCAGTTTCTCTTGATATTTTTTAAAATGATCACTATTCAAATCTCGGGCTTCATCCAAGGCCTTCTCCAGACGAGCTGAGAGATTCTGAAATGTAAACTTCAGCCGGTAGACTGAAGCTGAGCCCATGGCAGAAACCACAGCTAAAACACCATTGAAATTGTTGAGTTCTTGAAGAACCATCATTACTTCAATGATTCGTGATACTATAGCCACCCGTTCCTCGAAGTTTTCTGCCTCCACAATGTTCTTCTCAAGCCACCGAGTGAACTGGAAAATAAGCATTTTAATATAATGTAAAAAGAATTCTTTCAGGACCAATAAGAAACAGAGATTGAAATAAATGAGGTGCTGCTTACATTAGTAGTATGTTTTATCATACGCAGAAGGTTGGGAGAAGTTTCTTCCTTGTCCTTCTTGGTCCAAACACTACCCACTAATTCTGATGGCTTCACAGCCCTATACAACTCAAACTCCAACAATGTCAACTGACGTGCAATTTCAATAGGATGTAGCTGAAAAATATAGAAATGTTTCTAAAAATCAGTAAATTTCAGTAAAATAAAAGAACAAGTACAGTGCTCTCAACACTTACAGTGAGGATAGTCCATTCATCCTCAGAACATTTGATATGCCACTCAATAGGAGGTGGAGATCGGTCAAAGGGGAATGTAATTTCACGCTGCTGGACATTGGAATCAGCTTTTCTCTGAACAACTTTCAAGACAGAGTCAACCCATTTCCGCATAGATTTGCCTTGCACTGTTTCCAGGAATGCATGAAGTTTCTCTAATAATTCTGGGTCTCTTTCAAAGTCGTAGTAGTGGTGATCAACCCAATGACGGAGAACGTTGAGGACTCTGATAAACACATATACATAACAATCTTAAATAGTGGGTCCTACTACTTTCATATAAAGAGCCAAGGAGAAAAATTATTACCTGAATTGAACTGGCTGACAATATTCCTTTCGATATCTCTTCCAGTCTTCCCTCTGAGAATTTTTGACAGCCTTGTCACTATCACCGTCATTATTATCATGATCTTCATACACCAGTGATGGCTCCGGAATGCTAAACCTCTCAATCAGCAAGTTTAATAACTCCTACACAAAAGTAAAAATAGAATTAACACTTCACATGGATTGACTTCGTGACTTGCACAGACTTAATTCAAATGAGTATTTCACGCTTACATTTGGTTTACAAAAACTTCGATAAGTTGTAAGAAATGTCCGAACAAACATTGGGTCAGCATAAATGTGGTATGTCAGCCTTTCAACTAACTTGTACAATGTAGCTCCCTGGAGAAAAGAAAAATGATTGTGGGACATGTTGAAGTAGTACAAAGGCAAGTTAAACAATCTGTGTTTAAATAACAAGGATCCGTACCTTTATGAGAGGTACACCAGCATTCTCCCTTTCCTCCAACGCAATATTGTCCTTGGAATCCGCTTCAGAAAATTTATATAAGTGAGGAGGCGGAAGTTTTAAGGGATGCTTCTTCTCCTCATCTAACAATATGCTGTCCAGAGTTCGCTCCAGCATGCTGCAAGTAAAGTGATGACATATTGAATGAACAAAGAAATATTTTTAAACGAGAATGACACTAAAGTTTGTCCAAAATTATATCAATCATAATGGATTTGCTAAAATATTGTTTACCTTTTTGTATTCAGCATAATTAAATCAGCCATCCAATTGTTCTTCTCCTCGGCCGATTTGCAGACTAAGGTGACATTTGGACCAGCTCTTGGAGCAATATCAAAAGCATGCTTTAACTCTGAAACAAATCAACAGACAAAGACATGAATACAGAAAAAAAGGATGATTTACTTCATGTCTTTTGAGCACTAATATTGAAAGCCATGAACATACCATCTGTATCTTCTCGATCAATTATCTCTACTTTGCGAATGAAGAACTTTTCTTTCATTCGGTATTCTCCTTGAGAGGGACCAATATTAACAGAAACAGATGTTCTCTTGTTGTTTGGCTTGCAGAGAACCATAAGACCATCAAACAAGAATGCTCTACGTTCAGTTAAACGTTTCCCAGAGCCAACCTTTCCAAGAGTATCCTCTGAAAAAAAAAAAAAGG
>CABIKL010001040.1:0-17287 GCA_902196195.1 Aptinothrips rufus | reverse complement strand
CCCCCCCCCCCCCCCCCAGTACTGCCAGTCATCAGGACTTCTTGCACACGCCTGCTCTGAACGAACGCGACGCTTTTGTTCGCATGCTGTACGGCTAACGCTGTGGAGAGGCGCGTGATAAGTTTGGATGCCTGAGAGCGAGCGGAGCGGGCGCGTGGGTGTAGTCCTCTCATGTGAGGAGCGTGCAGGGGCCTGCTCCCCACTCCCCACTCCCCACTCCCGACGCCTCACTCCCCACTCCCCACTCCCTACTCCCCACTCCCCACTCCCCACTCCCCACTCCCCACTACACACATCTCACTCCACCAAATCCACAGACAAAACAACGCGTGTTGGCTTGCCTCAGGTACTTTGAAGTGCGGACACACGCTACACACAACTAAACAGCGACCGAGGGGAAAACAACTTCAGATTTTGGCATACGACATTCCCGGATTGAAGCGAATAATTGCGGATTGTTACGGACTGACCATGATCAAACAATGTGGCTTGTTGCGAATTTATATGGATTGATGCAAATTTGACACGGGTCACCTGTTGAACCAGCTCCGTCTGAACCGGGTTTGTGGTGCGTTCTCGCACTGGATACAGCACTGATTTCTCTTCCTACCGACGTATATCTGATCCTCGCGTGGAGGCATCGACCAAACGGCAGAAATTCCACTCGCATTCCACGGTCTAAATGTCTTCAAATTCCTGCAGCGCTCTCGGAGAGACTCGGATCGGAACGTGAGCTGACTTCCTCCGTAGGTAGCGTCGTATTATTCCTTGATATTTTTTTTTTTATCTTGTTTAGGTTTGCAAAAGTTATCGAAATCAGCAGGAAGTTTACAGGAAAATTCGTTGACAGTATAAGCAACTTGGAAATTGTACACATTTTAGGCGTTTTACCCTCGAATATCAAGGATTTCATTATCACCTATTTTTCCTCTACCCCTAACTTTTCCGTTCCATGCGTTGTTTGTGAAGTTCAGGACAAATCTGCAGCGATTTTTCAGAGAAATGCCAGGGACTTTGAAAACTGTAGTCTTTTAACAACCCTGCAACGACCACAGACTGCGATGAAATCTGATCTCACTGTTCGGGCATTTTTCATGGCTCGTGTAGTTACGGTGCAGAAATAATAGTGCAGAGTCCTATGCTGTACGCGGTCCTAGAGGAACCGCAGCCTCAGCGAGGTGAAGTGACTGGCGAGACGCCTGGGTGGGCCGCTGGGACCCTACCCGTCTCGTTACCCAGGACCCGCTCCCGTGTTTCGCGGCGTCGACCACATAATTCAGTGTCGCTGCGCGGGAGGGAAGCCCCAAGCGGCCCGTCGACGACGCGGCTGGCTTCGGCCGCACAGCGCAGCGAGTCCTTGAGAGCTGGCCCGACCAATCAAAGTGCGCTGTGCGCCGTGCCATAACACGGAGGACGGCGATCTACGGCGGTGCACCGCCACGCCACGTAACGCCACGCCACGCCACGCCTCGACAATCGCGTACGCACCCACCTCTCGAGCCGCTGGGCGCAGCAGTGGCAGTGACATAGACTCGTGTTCGAGGGGGCTGCCACTCTGGTAGTTCGGTGTACACGAAATCGGTAATACATGGTAATACTTGATAATACGTGGACGATAACCGCTTCTTTTATGGTAAAAACACCTAAAAGTCTCAAATTTTGTGATACTTTGTCCATTTTTCTCAAATTTTTGCAATATTTCGTCGGATTTTTGTTGGTAATACCGGGTAATACTTGGTAATCCGGTAGTATGATGTACACAAGAATAACGAGTGGCAGCCCCCTCGCTCGTGTTGTATATATCGACTCTCGCCTCGCCCGTCTGCACTAACACTAAAACATAACATCGGCGTTCGCCGCACCTGTGATCATGTGGACTCATGGAAGGATGTTGGAAGTGAGCCCGTGGAGTTTGAGCGAGAAACAAACGGCGTCCGCCACTTGAGAGTGTGAGAGAGAGAAAGGTTGGGAAAGCAGGGGCATTAATATGCACCGCGTAGCATACTCAAGTAAGCCGCGCGCGGCTGGAACTATGGCTAGGAAAACCGTACAATAATAAGAAATAGAGCACTGTAAAACAAAATGCCTTTTCTGGGGAGCCCTGCGTCCGAAAAACAGGAGAAATAACTCTAATTTCGGAATTGTTGGGCCACATTTTGAGAGCTATTCTAAAATGATCAGGATATTCTGAAATGCATTCCACATAATCCGACCAACGAGACCAAAAAAGTTTGAAACTGTTGATACTTCGCCCCTAAATTTTTCGGTAAGGGCTCCCCAAATCTGGTATTTATTTTTACACCGAGGGTTTCCCCGCGCCAACCAGCCTGCTAGCCAGACAGCAGTGAGCGGAGGCTGTGCGGGGAGGTCCAGGGGTAGCATTGTAGGGCGGGGCGCGGGGCGCGGGGCGCGGCAAAGCGGTTCGATTGCAACCAGTGTTGGGTTGGGTAAGCTTCCTCCAGCTGGTCCTATTTTCAGAGGCTGGCCGTGCGATAAAGATCGCACGCAGACTTGCAGCCCATGATGGCATTGTGCTACAATACTGCAGCGTCAGGGCCACCCCGCCCTGCCTCCCGGCTAGAAAAGGAGAGAAGCCGGTCTTCTTGAGGACCATCGGCGGAAAAAACACTTGATCACTTGCAATGAACACGGAGCTTACTCACTGAATTTAGAGAGACAATTCAGTGTTTTAATAATTTAATAATTACTGATGTACTTAGATCATCAACGTTTTCTCCAATCAGTTTTATGCTAGATTGTTAAAAAATTTCTCTGTAGTTACGGACAACTTTTGTCTGTACTCTTATGCAAAAAATAACAATGTGATGAGGAATGCGATGCGCATATATTTAGTGTGAATGCGGGATACAGGTCCAAGTAAGACACTTATTGTCGTTGTTCTGATCCAAAAAAATATTGCATTGTGTGACAGATTTTTTCTGGGCACGGTTATGGGTTATCTGGGTACTCCGCACCTCTGCTGTATCTAAGTTCGTGCGGGTGAAAAGACCTCTGAAAAACGCAATGTCGAAACTTGAGACGAGCCTCCGTATCGAAACATCGAGAGACAATCGGAAATAATGGGAGTATGAAAACGCCTGAAGCCGCCTCTGTCCGGTCGTGCGGTGGCGAGCTGAGGCAGGAGCCCCTGTGATCGGGAGGGTAGGCAACCCGGGGACACTCGTGTACCGCGGGACAGTATCACGGCCCCTGACTGGCTCTACCCGCCACTCCACTGCCGCCGCTGGAGGAACTGCTGCCACACTGATGGCATTATCCCGAACAAACTGGGCCCGCGTCCTGTTCAGATCAATCAAATTACCTCTGTCTCGCCCCTCCCTCGCCCTCCCCTCCCCCTCGCACTCGGGTGCTCCGCGGCGCAGCGTCGCTCATTAGTCATCCGACGTTCGGCAGAGTTGACGGACACGGGGCAAAGAAGCGGCCCGGCCGGGAGGCAAATGGAGGGCTGTGCGTTCCTTTGTCTTCATCTTGACTCTGGCAAACATCCCCAGCTCGCGGCACGCCCCCCCCCTCTCCCCTTCCCTTCCTCCTCCCCACCTCCCCCTTCCGATCCACACATCCCAACGGATTTCAGAGCAAAGCTGTACAATTTGCTCCTTACGAGCCACGCTCAACAAGTCCTCCGGGGACGTCAGCAAAGGCTAAAGTTTCGTCCTGGAAGATTGTGAACGGGGCAGGGCAGGGGAGGGGAAGGGAGGGGGGAATGGGACGCGTTGTGTCTCCTCTTTCCTACGGCTCGGCTTGGGCCAGCCTTTTCCGATCGCCAGATTGCAATGGGACTGCTCGGCCTGCTGGCTCATCCCTGGCCTTCCCTCCGTGGCGTGGCGTGGCGTGGCGTGGCGTGGCGTGGCGAGCCTGCTGTCTCCGGGGGCCTGCAGCACGCAGCAGGCTGACACCTGTCAGTGCCACATGACTGGTTCTCCCCTGGCTGACTTCTGACCAGCTTATTTGAGATACTGTGGCGTCATCTGTCCGTCTCCTGCTCCGGTCAGCCCATAGCCCTCGGCCCAGCCCTCGGCCCAGCCTTCGGCCCAGCCCTCGGCCCAGCCTTCGGCCCAGCCTTCGGCCCAGCCCTCGGCCCAGCCCTCGCCCCAGCCCTCTGCCCAGACTTTGGCCAAGCCCTCGCCCCAGCTCTCTGCGCAGCCTTTGGCCCAGCCCTCGACCCAGCCGCGGCCAAGCCCTTACCCAGCCCTCGGCCTAGCCCCGGGCGAGGGCTCGGTCCAGCTCCTGCCCGTCCCAGCCGACGCGAAATACGACGGAAGAAAATACAAAGCAGTTTAATTCGAATGTCATCACTGTTTCTGAAAATTACGGTGATTTACCGTACTTTTGTGTGGTAATTTCAAGATTATGGTATCGCCAATCGCCATTGTTTTTAGTCTGGTAATTGTCGACGAAATGGCAAAAATGACCATTATTTTTCATGGTAAAAAGAAAATTACCGTAAAAAAAATACAAGTAAGATATGTATTAGCAATTTTCTATGGTAATCATTATACTTCAGAGTACACTGATTACGGATATTTTCTTTTTAAATTAATGGTGAATAAATCTGGATTAATGGAATTAATTTATTTTTTAAAAATGTAGTTCACAATGCAAATCCAGCCGTGATTTTTGTACTGAATAGAGAATGAGAATAATGGTATGATGGTCAACACCTCGAAAATGCGATGAGCGGCGAGCAGACCTGGAAGGACAAATATGTAATTCCAGGGCAAGCCTAGAGCAAAGAGCAATGGAGCCTGTAGGCTGCTCCAGCGGGGGCGGCTGCGGCGTTCATTTCCGGTCGGGTCTGACAACTCTCCCCCTCGCTTCCCCCCCTCTTCCCCGCAAACCTGTGAGCAGCTCACGAACCGCTTTGCTTCGGCCAATATTATTCCCTTTGGGATGATCCAGATCCATTCATCAACCAGAAAGCGAGGCTAGCGAACTGGACCAGTTCATGCCTCAGGGCACGGGCATAGGGCAGAGCATAGGGCAGGGCATAGGGCAGGGCATAGGGCAGGAGGTGCGCGCTTAGAGACAAGAGATATCTTCCAGCTTCTCACGCGACGCGCACCCGCGTACAGTACTACACGGCATCGTGGTTGCATCAGCAGGTTGGCTGATAATTCGCGTGGAGAGTGTCTGGTGTGTTGTTAAGACGGAGCACCGTCGTCCAGCAGTGGATTTGATATTTATCTAGACAGCAGGCAATCACAGCGGCACGAGCAGCCCCGCCCCACCCTCCTCGACGTGAAGGTCTTAGCTGACCAGGCCGCGTATACTTTACTTCATCCGAGGTGAACGTATAGCGGATAAAACAAGTCCTTGTTCTGCTTAATTCAATGCTGTGAGATCTGTGGGGCAGCAATAAAGAAAGAGAGAGAGAAAAAACACGTGGCATAAGGAAAAGGCGAGAGATAAATAGGTCGGGAACGAGTGGTTTCGGGAATAGAATATGCAGATGAGCAGCTCCTGATGGTGGGGAGGGCAGGAGGCAGGACCTGGCGGTTACATCAGAGGAGCTCAGCCGCCCCTTCGTCTTAAGGCCAGTCAGTCTCTTCGGTTGGCGGCTCGCTCAGCGCTCCTGAAGACTTTGGAAGGCCCTAGACTGTACGGGCCCAAGCGTGCGCTGGAGTTGAAGGTACAGCGCAGTTGAAATGCAAGGTGCTGAGAATCACACAAAAAATGGCATGTGGAAGTAGCTCTCAAATGAGCTTTCATCACATTTCAGTGCACTGTAAAAAATAATACCTGTTTTGGGGAGCCCTTTCCCCAAAACAGGGGTGAAGTAATTTTCAAAATTTTAGGGTGTTCTTTTGGAGGATTATGCAGAACTGCGTTTTAGAGTGTCCTGATCATTTTGGTATAGCTCTCAAAATGACCCCCCAAAATCGCAAAACTGGTGTTACTTCACCCCTGTGTCTGGGGAAGGGCTCCCCAAAACAGGTGATATTTTTTTACAATGTGTGTTGGTCATCGCATCAAGGGCGTGATGGAAGGACCGTTCTTTTAGGGGAACATCGATCATCGGAAGGTTACTTTCAGTCGCACCTTCAATTGATACGGAGGATATGTAGTTGTCTTATCCGGGCGTTGGGCTTCTCGGGGCGTGGCCGGGCGTGGCCGGGCGTGGCCGGGCGTGGCCGGGCGTGGCCGGCAGTGCAGGGAACGGGCTCGGATCGAGTGCGAGTCTCCGAAGCTGGCCGGTCGGTGAGGACAAACAAACAAACAAACAGTCCTCATCGTCTCGTCTCCCCTCGCCCCGTCTAGCCAGATGCACTTCAACAGGGCTGTAATACGATGCTGAATAGGAAGCGCTGTGTCTCGATGGCCGCCCCATGAACTGGGGGAGATTATTCCGATCTCCTTTAGGCCGATTATTCCATCGACGAGCTGTTTCCCCGTGTACCCGGAGCAAGGCCGAGCCACGGTGTGGGCCGTCTGCAAGCCGGTCGGATGGGGAGCAGACGGGCGACGGGTCGGTAGCCGGCAGAATTGGAATTGGACTCTCCTACCTGCTCCGCCCTCAGACCTCCTCTTCGCCCTGCTCTCCGACCTGTTTTCGAATTTTCTCTCAGAGCTCCTCTCCAAACTCCTCTCTTATTTTCACTTCGCTGCCACCTTCTCTCTAACGTCTATTCAATATCCTCTCCATTCAACTATTTTCTATTCGAGTGCCCTCTCCGACTAAAGTATTAAAAACATTATTAGATAGATAAGATGCTAATGTTTTTTAATCTTCCTGATTTTCTTCGTGTCACGATACATTGCCTACCTAAGGTACCTTCCCGTCGCGTTAAGTGGAAGTTCTGCCGCGTTCCATAATTTCTGGTCGATTTCCATCCCGCCGGACATCGAATTCACTACAACTTTATTGTAACCGCGAACTGCTGGGTACATCGTCAACGTAACTGATTAGTTTGATTTAGTTTGCTCACTTCTGAAATCTTCTAACGGTGTAAGGAAATAATTGATCTATCGAAGAACCCTGAGCTAATCTTGAAGCAGACTGCACCGTAAGTTCGGCAAGATGAAGTATTTGATATTATTAGGGGAATAACTCCGTTATCTTTGCTCGAATCTCCAGTATTGAAAGAGTTGAGAGGGCAGCAAAGAAAACAATTCGCGAACCCTCCGGAAAGAATGTTGAAAGGAGCGCCCGATGACCTGAAGCGTGATCACATTCTTTCCTACTCGTTTATGAGTGGAATGTTAAAGATTAAGGCTGGTGGGGCACGTCCTTTCTTTTGTTGCTTTACTAGAAATATTCTTAGCTCATTTGATTAGTTACGCGATTCTTAATGCCTATCGTAAGAAATTTGTGTGAACCGTGGTAAGCCGAGTTCTCTCTGCCTCCGTTGGTTCAACAACAAATTTTGCTGGCTCAGAGCAGAGCAGTGGTGGGGGAGAAGACCTCGTTGTCTCTCTCGCGCCTGTTCAGTTTTCATACGTCTGTCTCTTTCTTTGCGGCCCGCGGACTGATCTTGCCCTATCACTGGGTTAGAGTATGCCTGCTAAATGTGGAGAGAATAGCCATGCAGTTCGCTACTACTTCCTCCTCGACCTGTGGCAGGACATGCTCGGCTGGTCTAGGTCGTCCCTCCCCGTGACCGTCCTCTGAGGGGCTAGACTGCCTCCTCCCCCGCGCCCCTCACCGTGCCCTTAGTCAGAGAAGGTGTATCTCTCGAGCGACTGCCAATATGCACCGATCTGATCAAGGCGTCGTGCTGTTTGAGAAGAATTCTCCACCTTGCGACAGTAAGACAAAATAGCGACCTACATTTTTTCATGAGGTCGGCGAACTTTGACAAAATGCGACAAAACGCTTGTCACTTCGCAAAAGTAATTTTAACCATGTTTTGGCGAAAGTGTCAGAAAAATGTCGGTTAGGATTTTTCTCGGTGTCAGCGAGCATGTATAAGTTAAATTTCTTTCACGTGCGTCGGGTCGGTCGCTTGGCAGGCGCGTCTTTGCTGACTGGATGCGTCGACTAGGTGAGGTGAAGAGCGCGCGGGCCAGGCCAGCTCGAGTTGTGATTGCCCGATAAGAAGCCAGTCCATCACACGGCAGCAGGGAGGAGAGGGGGAGAGGGCACGTTCGAGTTATAAAACGACGAAACTGGGGCAGGAGGCGAGATATGGGGATAAACATGGAGGTGCCCATCAAGGCCATGAAGCATCTTGACTCTAAACTCGCTCAAACTGTCGCCCCCCTCCCCCCCCTCCCCCCTCCCACCACCTCCCCTCGATGAACTCTCCTCGCAAATATTCCAGGCCAACTGATTCATGCATATCCATCTTGTGAGCGAGTCGTACACAGTTGAGCACAAAATCGTGCAGTCATGTGCAAAGAAATACTCAACGAAAATTGTACACAATTGCGCATGCATAAATCAGTTCATAACTGTGCGCAATATCGTACATAGTCGTGCACGACAATTTTCGAAATTTTACACAACCGTGCACGAATTTCTTCTCATCGTGTAGAATTTTGGCTTTACGCAACGGTTTATACAAATCGCTTGTCGGCGTGTGTGCAGCTTCAGACTAATGAATGGGGTGCTGATGTTCGTCGGGGTCAAAGTTCAAGTTAGTTGCGGCGATGGCGATCATGAGCGTCACATCAAAGAGATGATGTGCGCCGAGCGGGAGTAAGGAGGGTGAGCGAGGGGAAAGTGATTGCCGAAGAAAGTTGCGTGGCATGGCGTGGCGTGTACGCCGCCCGACCGTGGCCTGGTAACGACCTCATGGAGGGGCTCAGCGCAGCGAGGCTATACTCACCTCCCCCCCCCTTCCCCCTCCCCCCTAGCCCTCACACTGCTCGCCCGCCCCTGCCCTGGAGCCTTTTCACGCGATTCAGCCTGTTACTGTGCTATGGCAGGCAAGTACCGTATGTGGCAGTGTGAAGCACATCATATCCTCTCCTCTCCACCTTCTCCAAGCCGCATTCCGGAGTCTATCGTGCAGTGCACAGCCGCGGATCCAGCAAAGTTTCCTTAAAGGGATTGGGGGGGGGGGGGGGGGGGGGGGGGGGGGGGGGGTCGAGAGCAGGTCGTTACACGAGCTCCGTGCATTCCTTGGTGCGGAACGGTCCAGGCAAAGTTGTTGACCGCCCAGACTTTCCCGTTAAATTTCTCTTGTTTTCTTTTCTATCAGTGCGGCGCGTGGAGGGGAATGCCGTAAGGAGTCTGTTCTCTCCTCTCCGGCTAGAAGGACAGGGAGCTGCTCGTCCTGACAGCGGAAACAAAGAGGGCCATCTGATGGCCACTAGACACTGAGCAGACTGACAGGCCGTGCGGAGTACGGAGACTCGAAGCGGCCCGTTCTCACCGCGCGTGGCGTTCTCAACTACCATTCCGCAGAACTCCTGCTGGTCGGAAAGCGAGTAGAATAACAAGGCGAACAAAACTTAGTTTCTCCTCTGCGCTACTCTGCGCTTCTATTTTTTAAGTTGCAGTAAACTGCCACTTGAATGAATTAAGTTTCTGTCTTGCGAATAAAACAAGGAGCGGGGTACTTTTCTTGATGGCGCCTATTTTGAGGAAATAATTTCTTAACAATTTGTTGACGTGACGCGTGCAATGATATCGCATTCCACTAAATCTCGGGAGGGCCACAGTACATGAACGCAATGGCCCCATGAAACTACAGCGATCCCATAACCGTCGAGTGTGGTGCTTTACGTCCAATGTGTTCCGTTAGATTCGATTCGCCTCTGTTTCTTTGTCTCATATTTCACGACGAATGACTGGGATGAGAAACTGAGTCGCCAATGCATCTATCCATCCTTGCTTTTGCACTCGACTATATCTGCCCCGGGTTGCCTTTGTATATCGCATCCCTTAAAAGCTTCTGTTCTCTCGGGTGCTCTGTGCACAACGCAGCTCATGCAAAGTGATATCACAGAGCCCACAGCTAAATCAAAGAATTGTGCATTTAAATGTGAATCGAAATAATATGTTTTTCGATATCGGTAATATTTTGTACAGTTTCGAGAGTTCTTGAGGGGAAATGTCAGCCAGACACAGAAGTGCATTAATTTTCTCGACTGCAATCGTCTCGTGTAAGGAGCCCCAAGCTTGTTTCGTCCTTCTTCGGCTGATGATGATAGTGATAGTGCGACCTGTTGAACTTGGCAGACGACTCGTGTCGACGTGTTGCAGCCGACTCCCCCCGCCCTCCCCAACTCCGCCCCGCATAGCCACGGACCGCCACTCTGCTTTGCTCTGCAAGATGTTCCCAGTGCTCGACAGTTTAAAGAACGGTAGTAAAGGGAAATGATAACGGCAGATTATTAATATCCTCAGAAGAACAAAAAAAAATTGCTCGGTTTTGACGCTTTGCCTCCGTGTATTGCTCATCATTTTCTCAACTAAACGCGGGAAGACATGGCTGAAAATGAGAATAGAAAAATATGCTTAACGCCTAACGCCTCGATTTATGAGTTTGCTAAACCTTACTACGTGGACTTCAAAGGAGGAGCAGCAGCGTGCGGCCCCCGGAGCAGCTACAGCCCCCCAGCCCCACCCCCACCCCCCACCCCCACCCCCAGCCCCGTCACTCCTCTCCTCCCGATAAGAAGGCGAGCAGACCCATTACTTTTCGGAACGCGTCTCCTCTCACGTAATGCGATCAACAGAAATCGTATTAGGGAGCAGAAACAGGTGAAGGAGGTTTCGCGCTCCCGGGGCGGCGCCGCGCGGCACGGCGCGACGGTGTCCGGCCGGAAGGCGGGGCGGGAACCAGAAGGAGCCCGGAGGGGAAGTGATTTGCCCGTCGGGATGCTGCTGGACCGACCGACTGCTGCGCTCCTGATTGCCGCTCCATCGCTCATTTCCTCATTAACTATTCCCGAAAAATTACTGTGGCGACCTGGAAGGAGAGGCGGACGACGAGCTGGCAGAGCCAGTCCAGCGATTTCCAGCCTCGCTCTCGCGCCCCCGCCTCTATTTCTTCCGCCTCTTTTTCCACTCCAGGAGGCCGCTCCCCGGAGTTTGTTTTTCTTCCAATGTGCGAATCGAATCGAATCGGCTCGGATCCAGCGGCAGCGGGGTGGACCAGTCCGGGCTCTACGCCTTTATTACGCGGAGACAGAGGTGCGAGCATTGGCCACAGCGTCAGCCGCGAGGTGTCAATCGTTATCTTGCAATGATTTTCACATCGCTGGCCGCCAAGCGAGGGTGGAAAAGACAATGTGCTTCAAATAATGGGGAGCCAGAGTTCAATGAGTCCTGGACGCGCGATAATGAGTGTCGACGTGAATGGAGAGAGCATCGGTGGCTCTGCGGGGAGAGGACAAAAATACGCTGCTGCCCCCCCCCCCCCCCCCCCCCCCGCCAAGTCCCCTGGAAGGTAGGGGGCAGGATTAGACTCTATCTCTGCAAGCCGGCCATGGGTTCTGCTTTGAGCGAGCTGCCAAGGCGCGGCATTTTTGGGGTGCGAGGCTACGCTAATCTCGTTGTGGGCCCCCATCGGAGATGAACAACGGTTGGGTCGAGTTAAACACTCTCTTTCTGCCCTCTACTCGACTCGCCCGTCGCTCAGACTGGACCCCTGCTAGCCCGCCGCCTCAGCAGCAGGAGGGGCCGGCTGCTGCTGGACGTTGAGGGATGAGTCGGGGAGGGGGATGCTCCGAGAAAAACACCGACTTGTTCTCCGTCCTCCCCTAACTTGATTGATTGACACTACTCACCTTACAGTTGATGACAAGTAGTTCACTAACACACTGTCACTCCATGTCTTCCACTTACACGTGCAAGCTCTCTGCATTAAGTGACAGACGCAGTTTGGACTATTGTGGCGTGGCGTAATGCAGCTAGAGCAATCTGAGACACTTTGCGTTCGATGAACTAGAACTATAGAGAGTGACTGAACATCTTCACGAGAAGCTACGGCTTTTCAGAAGCCTTCCATTTAGTATTCGGTCGAGCCAAAGGGTCGACCACTCCCATATTCAGTGTGCGCAGCCCTAGATATTCCAAATATTCCAACTATTTCCAATATTTCAAATATTCCAACAAATTTAGAGTTATGTTGATAAAATTGCGAGGAAGCGTGAAATTTTTTGGAATATTGTGGAATATAATCTATAAATATTTCATAAATATTCCAAATATTCCAAAAATTCTAAAATATTCCACAGATTCCAAAGTACTCCGAGTATTCCACACATTCCAGGGATTAGAATATATTCCATGCCCTTAGTGCCGAAACTAACGATCAGCTTTGTCAAATAAAAAGGTTTAAATTTAGTGGGAAAACTAGGAATATTTGGAATATATTCCATTACCTGGTCTGAAATATTCCAAATATTCCAAGATAATCCATGGGAATATATTCCATGTACACAAAAAATTGGTTGAGTGGTTGACCCTTGGTTCGAGCATTGAAAGTCGTTAGCAGTATAGAGTGGGGCTTGAAAGCATCTTAATTTCTTTTGAAGCTGATGGAATCACGTGGCGTGCTTCACGTCACCCCTTCCCCTCGTGCCCCTCTCCCATCCTTGCACATGATCCGATGAGGGTCCGGGTCCCGGTCCGGGTCCGGGCCACCGAGCACACTACAATCCTCTTCGACTTCTTCCCCCCTTAGGCCGCAAGGGCTGTAAGGGTCTGCCTAGCCTCCCAAGGGGCTCTCCTGTTCCCCTCGTCCCTTCCCCTTTCGGTCGACGCACCGCCGGGTCGCGCACCCTTGACCTCCAAATTAGCATTCCGGGCGCACTCCAGCCCGCAGTGTGGTAAGGGGGCCGACCCGCATTCCTGACACCGACTCAGCGACACAGTAGCTGCGAATATCATACTAGTGCCTTCCGAAAAACAGCGTGCACAGCTAGTTTCCATATCTCAGTTTTTAAATGTGATTAGTGATTGGCTCGCTTAAAACTTTAAGAACGATTTCAAGCATTACGAAGAATTTTATCCGTTATATAAGGAAAATACTTAGCTGCATTGCAGACAAAATGGTTTATAAGCGTACATGTGTTTAAAATACTTTGTTTGCGCTGGCTCAGCTGTCGAAATCAGCGATCAGCGCTGTGCTAAAATCTTGATGAGAAGTAGAGGAATATTGTTGCGTTGCTCGGCGAACAGCCGTTGTGCTCGTATCAACAAACTGGTGCTGATGCAGCTTCAATCGTAGCTCCATAACTAAAAATATAGCTCGTCCGAGAAAGTTCTTTTTATTTCGTTGTTGTTGTTGTCTCGGTGCGCCCTCTGCTGTGGCCGCCGGGCCGCGGCACAGCCGCCCCGAGCGCCGTCCGTCTTGCAATCCGTTTAGGAAATGCGCAGCGCCTGGCCGCCCTGCACCCCCGCACCCTCACCCCCTCCCAGCATCCGGCACTGGGGGCGGGGGGGGGGGGGGGGGGGGGGGGGCTGATGTCAGGGGCTACTCCCCACCGCATGCGGCGAGCGAGCAAAACCACTGCGGCCCGACAATATGGGGACATGACATGACAGGAGGGCAGCCTGCTCGCCTGCTCGGCGCCCCGTCAGGTCGAGGTACAGTCTGGTGCGGGGGCTGCAGGAGGCTGCAGGAGGCTGCAGGGGGCTGCCATGGACCATGGGCCTCTCTGCATTGTGACCGCATATCGACATGCTGTCCTGACCGCGGGCGCAGACCGGCCCAGCCCGGCCCCGCTCTCGGGCAGACCTCTGTTTTACATGATAATACGAGCGTCTGACTCACGTGAGCAATCATAATTCTTCATCAAGTCATCCTTTGTTGGCTGATTTGAAACTCCGCCCATCATGCGTCCTAACCTGACTTTATCATGAAGCGACACCTCGAGCGACACTTTCAAGTCTCCACCCCCCAAAAGCAGCTGATTCTCAACATTACGTGATTTGTTGCTGAACCTCAAAGATACTTTTACCCGGCCTGAAATTTTCGGACGTTTTGGTATTCAGTCCATGGACTACTACAGACCCTAAAAATCCGGTGTCGAAAATTATTTACAAGCTCTGTCTTAGCGGTCTGGTGCTGACTGGCCTCTTGACGTTTCGGCGCTTGCATTGAGAACTTAGCTGCCTCAGCTAGACAATTTGTCTTGTTACTAGGGCTCTACGCGTGACAAGACAAAACGACAAAACAAAACGTTGTTTATTTACCATATCTTTTTTTTTTAGTTCACTCCACCCTTCTGCTCCTGGTATCAGCAGCGATAGTAAGATTAGGGTTTAAAGCGTTATAGGACGAGGTGCAACCTGCCCCGAGGCTACGGCAACGGCACAACAAGGGGGGAGGGGTGGCCGGGTGGTGGGGGAGGGGGCGGTGTTGGCGTCCGATGGACCAGCCGAGATGGGATGCCATATTGCATATCGTAACCGAATAACGGGCGCAGAGGGGGCGGACAGATTGAAAGATCCCACCTAGGAGAGGCGGGCCTGCCTGCTAGCCTCACAGCAGCCCTCTCCTCGCTAACCTGCTAGCCTCGCATCAGTACTCTCCTCGGTAACCTGCTAGCCTCGCATTAGCCCTCTCCTCGCTAACCTGCTAGCCTCGCAGCAGCCTTCTCCTCGCTAACCTGCTAGCCTCGCAGGAGCCTTCTCCTCCCTTACCTGCAATCCTCACAGCAGCCCTATCCTGCTAGCTTTTAATTCCAGTGAGCTCGTTCGCAGTACCGACGTTGATTTGAGGGCGGGGACTCACGTGGCGTGGCGTGGTGTGGCGTGGCGTGGCGCGGCGTGGCGTGGCGCGGCAGCACGTGGCATGCTGGGGGTTGGAGTGCGCGGGGCGGCGCGGGGCGGCGCGGGGCGGCGCGGGGCGGCGCGGGGCGGCGCGGGGCGGGCCCACTGTTTGGGCCACTCCTCGCATACTCCGCCTCGCGCCACACACATTGACGCCGTGTTTGTTTCGCAAAGAGGACCAGCCCGATCGAATCGCCTCGTGCAAATATCGCCTTGTTTGAACGGAACTCCAAGATGGATGCATCCCTCTTCCTCTTTTGTGTTTGAGCCGCGGTTTGTGACCCCATTGCGTGCAGACAGTTGCCGCGGAAAACCAGAGAGCAGGACTAAATATTTTAAGTGTCGGAAAGGGAATTAAATAGAAGGATCGCGTGGTGCGGACTCTGCATTGTTAAAATAGTTCTTATTTTTACAAATTTCACAACAGTTTTGCTTTATCTTTTGACTTAACGTAGATTTCGAACTCAAACTCTTTCACGCCTGTGTGATAGTTATGGACTTTTGCCACCAGTCGACACGGCAGTTTGCAAACAAAGACGTTGAAACCCCTCGACTTGTTAATGGCAGAGTAGAGGCTTTCATCTCGGGACAAAGCGTCATACTACTCATCGCAACACCTCCGTGACCCATCCCTTTCCAGCTGTCTGCCCATTCCACTGTCTCATCTTGAGACGTTCGCTTCGAAAGCCTCCCCCTCTTTCCCATCCCCTCCCCTCCTCCCTCCCCTTCTCCCTCCCCTCCTCCCTCCCCTCCTCCCTCCTCTCCTCCCCCCCCTCTCTTGCCCTCCGGTCCCTTGGCGCGGGAAGCCGTTCCGTGACAGTAATGCAACACTTTCCCGGCTGAGTGACGCCCCGCTCGCGTTGATGACGTATTTTCTTATAATCAGGCCGAATGAGCCAGAGAGGAGAAGGGCCGGGCTGTGCACGGAGGGGGGGGGGGGGGGGGGGGGGGGGGGGGGGGGGGGGGGGGGGGGGGGGGGACTCTGTAAGACCCCGCCCCGCGCCACCCGCGAAAAGAAAAGGCATCCCTACTAACTTGAGCTCTGTGTCGGGCCGGCTCTGTTCCGCACAATGGGCACGCTTCAACACCCTCCCTCCAGGCTATCGAGGCCATGTATACTGCTGTCGCAAAAAGTATGTAGCTGACGTCACGACGGCTGCAATTGACTCCACGCGTGCGGGTACACTGCCAGAAGAACTGTACCAAATGAATGAGCCGTACGAGGAATCCTGGTCTGATCGTACCTTTCAAAGTACGGTTTCAGGAGCACGGTGCACAATCCAGTTGCTTATAAGAGGTTCGGTGCACTGTACCCCGAAACACCGTAGTTACAAAAAAGTACGGTCTGACGAGGCACATTATTGACCAGAGTTTCTGTAGTTCCCACTGCAGTTTTTTTTTTTCAGGCAGTGTTTCATAGAACGGGATAATTTTAACAAAAGTCTGATTTCGATCAGTGTTATTTGTTTTTATTATAGTAACGGACTGTAAAAAAGATAAAAAATTTGAGACCCAAATTTAAGAACATTTTTTGGTCCATCTAAAGAAAGAATTTTGATCCGCGATACATGTTCGTGCACAGGTTTTTCTGAAAATTTCCGAAGACCGATTCAAATCACCCACTTCTGCGAAAGTAATATCGCAGTAATTTGCAGTGCCACGGGCGAGGCTGAAGCTCCTTTCGCGTGCACACAAACACACACACACACCAACGCGTATCAAAAACACTTACTGCTCAGGCAGGCAGGCGAGATTGAGCGCTATCCCCGTTACCCTTCCAGAGCCATTGTGGACACAATTTTCGTCTCTGATATAATCGCAGCAGTAGCAGCAGGTGAGAGTTTCATTTCGAGCAGACACCCGTTACCGTCACAAGCCGTGGCTAAGTGTGTCGCTCGTCGTATTCCACTCTCAAATCAATTAATTCTCGTGAATGTTTTATTTATAAGGAAGGTGGGAACGGTGCTGCCCCCCCCCCCCCCCCCCCCCCTCTCCCAACCCGCGGCCTACCGACGCGGCAATGAATCATGGATGGTCACAGCCTCCATCCCGTCCTCCCCCCTCCTTCCCCTATTACTCGAGCGCGAGGCTGTACCTAGTTTCTTTTGTCTTGTCTCTGCAGCCGTCCCATCGTTCGATTCATCGCCTCGTGTTTTTTTTTCTCTTATTTCATTTCTTGGTATTTATTTTCCTTCATAGCTGCGCTACATAATTGCGCGGTCCCTCCTGTCAAGCTGATTGGCTGCCCCGCCCCGCCCCGCCCCGCCTTGCGGCTGGCCGTGCCGCCGTGCCGCCGTGCCGTGCACTGCCCGTGATTTGTTCGCTCCGTTTGTCAGTTTTCGGGAGCGAAGGGGAGAGCGGGGAGGATGATCGGATGATCTGAGGGGGCCCCGCCGCGCCCCGCGCCAGCTGGCTGCGAGGGGCAGTTAGTTGAGACCGCAAGCCGGGTTGACTGTGGGCACCCGGTTTAAACGGATTTGCACGTCAGAAATTGAAACTTTTTCAAAACGTTAAAGAAAGGGTTTAGCTAAGGGGCTGTCCATAAATTACGTAAGGCTCTTTTTTTTGTGGTGGTCGGAGGGGGGGGGGGGGGTT
>CABIKL010001039.1:0-17291 GCA_902196195.1 Aptinothrips rufus | reverse complement strand
CACGACCGCCTCACCCCTTGCCCTCGTTTGTGTACCTCCGCTTGTTCTTCGACTTCCGTTTCAGGCTCCATTGGAATACCCTATTGAAACTTCGGGGATCGGTCCGCTGCCTCTCCGATACATCGTGATCCCGGGCAGAGACGTGAGGCGCTGAGTGGCGCTCTCTTGTGGCGCCACTCCGCGAGCTGAGCCGCGCTTCTCTCCCGTGTAATGAGGTCAGCAACTGTCACTGCAACACCCGTAACCTCACTCAGTACTTAGCATGCCGGCACACAATATTGCATAAATACTCCTGCTCCACGGTCACGGCCTGGCCTTCGCTCCACTTTGTTTGGGTTTGCCCATGACCTACGTTAAGTTTTACAAAACATTCATCTTAATACTTCTAAATGCAAAGTTCTGAGAAAAATACGATACTTTTTGTTGAATATTTGCGGTTCTAAACATAAAATTAGCCTTAAAAATCTCCAAAATTATCACAAAACTCGGAAAAATTGGCATAATTTCGAAAAATTGAAGCAATAGCAAAGTTTAAGTACTCCTGGGGAGAATGAGAATATGAGTACACAGTCGGGACGCAACAGTCACACAGGTGATCAACTGCCTCGGCTGAACAAGGTTAAGCGAAATGCAATGGACGGCTTGTTGGCACTTCAGGAGGGGACTGTCGCCTGAAACAGTCCGGTGATCTTGATATTGGCGGCGCCTGGCCCGGCTCCAAGAGCGGCGGGCTGGCTCAAGGTGCTGGGCTGGCTGGGCCTGCAATTACACCTGAGATCGTATCTGTAACAAACCCACACGCCTGGCACCTGGAGGCTAGGGCAGGAAAGGGAAGCTAAAGGGCTATTTTCCGGGCGAAAACTATGATGGGCCCGCATAGTTTGCGTGTGCCTCGCTCGACCTTCCGTATTGCTATCAACATTCAGTTTTCGAGTGTTGGCTTCCTCTTTCGATGAAGTTGCATTCCCCAGACCACCAGTAAAGGAAACTCAAATAATATCCGAAAACGTTTTTCAGTCCTCCGGAGGAAAATCATCAAATCATCCTTGGTGTTCATTATCTTTCATCGCTGTGACAAATTTCTATGAGGCCGAACACTATCGATTCAATCCGCTGACGTTTTCTCTAAGATGTAGCTCTGACTTAACATGCGGGATATAGAATCACATGGGGAGGTTCAGACGTTAGGCCCGGTCGGTCATGGCAGCCGCGTTCAAACCTGGATTTAGCTGGAGAAACCCAGCCGAGGCTTGATGAGCCAGCTACGCGTCCGAAAACACTGATCGCGTTGAACCTTTGAGCTATAATTTAAAAACAGCAGATTGCCGCATGGCTATTAATAAGCCAATCACACGGCACGACTCGAAAATCTTTCAACTGTAAAAAAATCCTCTCGTAAGTGGCAGTATATAAAATGACTACCAAAAAAAATAAAACACTCTGTTTCGATCGTCCCATAATCTGTCATCGAAAAACATCTCAGTAATTTGATGGGCTCTTCTGCTCATTCCCAGATGTCAGGGCGTGCTGCCTCGTATCCTATTTCCAAGCCAGTGAGCTGATTTCAACTTTTCAAGATCCCTCGGACAAAACAAAAAGAAGATGCTGGTTGGACGTGAGCTCACGTCTAAGGCTCGCCTTGGCTCAATTATCGAAGCAAGTGACTCTCCGCGGGAAATTTCCGGCCACGGGGGTCTGCTCTGCGTGCACAAGCAGCCTGGCCTGAAGCCTGGCCTGTAGCCTGACCAGCCCAGGACTAGACGCTCGGTGGCGGGGTGCCCAAGATCCACCCGAGACTCGAGGGCCCAGTGTTGGGCAGTAAGAGTATCTTTATACTATACTAGATGTTGTCTTTGTAATTGTAAGTCATCGGAATTTTAGGGACCGTCGTTTTAGGAACCGTTTGGCGTCGATTTTGACATTAAAAACGATATTGTTCCCACACCGACAGCGAATTTCTCACTGGACTATACGGTCGCGAGGCTCATGCCCGGAAAGCAGGGCGGCCAGCGGTGTAGTTCGGTCGGAATCACTCCCATAAGAGTGATACAAAGTATCACACAGACTATGAGGTGAAAATTAACACTCCGGCTGTACGTGTTTTGGGAACTAATGACGGGAGCGAAACATATGGACACACGTTCTTTGCGATAATTTTTGTCACTCCTGCCGTTTGTTTTTACAAGATACTTGGCAGATGTTTTAAAAACTAAAACTCTGTGCAAGAATTATCACGTCCCAATTACCAGTGAACACGAACTCACTGTTTGGCGCGTCCGACTTCCCCGTCGCCCGCCAGGTTGGTGAGCTTGAACTTACCAGCTGAGTCGCTGCATACTGCGGAGATGCGGCTGCCTCGATAGAAAATAATCGCTGTTAGTGTAGCCTAATACACTTCATCCGAATGAATCGCGGCCCTCGGACTTGAACTCTGTAATTATGGTGTTGTTAATTCAGGGACGTCATCCCCGATTGTGGTCATGCTTATTGGTGGAAATACTGCTGAAGTCTTTTTTAAATCGTATCCAAAATAGGCGATTTTACTCCACAGATGATGTAAGTTTGGTCAAATCATTCCGAACCGGTTTACCAAGATGTTGCCAGGACAGGTACGATAGAGTGATTATACATAGGTATGACTCACGCTCCACTATCAAGAGATTGGAGGGCGCAGTGCGAACTAAGAGCTATGAGTGGAAGATTTCATCAAATGGGGAGCAGGGACTGGAGAGACCACTTCTCACTTTTTGTCAGAATTTGAGAGCCTTCATAGGCGTTCCATGTTACACGATTGGCATCGGTCCAAAATCGGACGCAAACACGATGGAGGATCAAGGAGGAAGCGACTGGAAGTAGAGGAGAGTGGGGGCAGCGTGAACCTGCGAGGCTCGCTATATGTTGGCCCGCGAACAGTCGCCGGCAGTTCTTCTGAGAGTCTCTGCCGCGGCGGGTCATCCTCATACAGGTACAGGTCTTGTTTAGACTCACCAAAAATTCGCGCATTATATTTTTGTTTTTGTTGGAAAATTTCTTCAAAACGAAAGCGCAAATTTCAAAATTATCTAAAAATTCAACACAAAACAAATTGTCTACTTTTTAAATTCTGATTTTAAATTTTTATTGCGTATTGTTTTAGCCGTCCCTCTGATAAATATCCATCAAAGGAATGATTACACGTGGTTTGATTTTGCTCGACGTAGGTGAGCTGAGAAGAAGACGACGAGATGCTCTCCCGGACAGTACGCGTGCTGGCGCTGCTCGCGCTCCTCGGCTTAGCGGCTCTGCACTCGGCCGCCGGTGCTCCAGCCAGTGAGTACTTGCTAACCGCGCTGCAAGGCGGTGGGATTAATCGCCCTGAGCACCGACCGGCAGTTCAAACCGTTCTATTTACTTGCCTCCGCAGGTGAGCAGGCAACTTCATCTACGACTCAATCTACGACTACAAAGAAGAGCAGCGGCTTGCTTGGTTCAGCGAAGTCAGCCATCGGTTCGGCAGCTGGGAAAGTGACTGACAAGGCAGCTAGCGCGGTAAACAAAGCCGGCCGGTGAGTGACTGAAACTGCAATCTGCATGTCTGATGAGAGGGAAGTGGTGCTCGTTAAGTGCAGCTCTGTGCCTCACTCACGCAGGTTCGCGGCCACGCGCTCAACGGAAGACGAGGTGTGTTACGAGATCCTGGGCTGCTTCTCGCTCAAGGCGCCCTGGGTGACCGCGCTGCGCCCCGTGCCCGCCCCCTCCTCCCCCGACAAGATCGACGTCAAGTTCTACCTGTACACGAGGTGAGACCCACCGCATGTGACTTCTTGGGAACCGACCGCCGTCCTGGGTTCAGATACCGATCCTGGCATTTCGTTGTTTTTTTTTTAACTGGAGCGATTGGTTTTGTCCAGGAGCGCCCGCGGCCGGTTCAATGTGACCACCTTCCCGGAGGTCGTCCTGGACGGCAGCGACTACAAGGGCAGCCGGCCGACCTTCTTCGTGGTGCACGGCTTCTCCAGCGACGGCAACGCGACCTGGCTGAGCGACCTCAAGGACGCCCTGCTGGAGAAGGTAAGGACTGGACTGGGACTGGAGTTGTCACCGGAAAGTCCCAATATGGCTCACATCAAAACAAGAGTCTGCGAACAACAAGTCCGAGTCTCAGCCCGGCCAGGCCGGGCGCGACTCTGCTTCCGGTCCGGACCCGGACTCCCTCCCGGCGGGTGACACCGACGTCTGTGGCCATCCGTCACTGTCACGACAGAAAACAACACTTTTTTCTGACAGAAAACAACGCCCTGCTCCGCTAATATCATTGAAACATCTGACATTATTTTGTTAAAGTTGAGAGAAAACTTTGACACTCAATGAGATTGTCACGTGACCAATTCGTGACGAGAAGGTGTTTGCTGTCAACGAGCGTTATCTTGAGGACATGGAGCACTGAGCCAATCCCAAGAAACAGCGGCGAAGTAAAACCAGTTTCGGAATTTTGGGGGCTCATTTTGGGGATAATAGAGAAATGCATTTCAGAGCGTCGTGATCATTTTGGTATACCTCTCAAAATGACCCCCGTAAATTCTCATGCTAGTATTACATCTCCCCTGCTTCTTGGAAAGGGCTCCCCAAAACTATTCGTCTGTTTTACAGTGATCTGCTTTTTCTTTGCAGGTGGACGGCAACGTGTTCCTGGTGGACTGGGGCAAGGGAGCCAACGACGGGACGTACCTGCAGGTCGCCGCGAACACACGGATAGTCGGAGCAGAGCTCGCTCGGTAAGGCCGATACTCCGAAAACTCCACCCAGAAGACTAGGTTCTTGTTTCGAATGACAGAATGGTCCTGGTTTCTGCGCACAATTGATTTGAGGTACACAAATTCGCTTTCCACTAGATTTGTGCCAACTCTGGGCTTCTTTTGAGAGCTGCGTTCTCAATAAAACACAAAATATTCTTAAGACAAGCAAGTTATGATTTTAAGCTTAAAATCAAATCAAGAAGATCAAGAACCATCCTGAACTTCATTCAAGAACTCCGTTTCCTATGTGTCTTTTCTAAAACCTTAGCACTTCGAATTACGTCCATTTACTTTGAAAGTAATGAGTTTTGCTCTTGTCATTGAATATTATTTCGAAATTATAGACTTGGCCAGCAGCTAGTTCACGGGTACCAGGCTCGACCACAGGACTTCCACTTCCTGGGACACAGTCTTGGAGCTCAGATCTCCTCGTACGCAGCCAAGAACATCACCAATGTCGGACGCATCACCGGTAATCTCAAACACTGATCTCTTCAAAGTTTCTCTTGAGTAAAAAGACAACAGAGAAAGGGGGGGGGGGGGGGGCATGCCGACCATCATCGTTTCCTCCTGATGAGCAGCCTCAAGAGGCTGAGTCTTAATAAGATCATCTCGAAAAATATTAGTTTGGCATCAAACCAGAGTTTGCCGTGTGGCTCTCCGTGGCTTGAGTCAGCGCCTGAAGGTAGGCAGCCGCTCGATCCACGATACACACGTGCGTACGAGCTGCATACCTGCCAGGCGCTCGCCCAGTTGGCGGGCTACCGCGCTTTTCTCTATAATTCGACTTTTTATTTTATCACGATCATCTGCTGATGATCTAGACTGCACGGGGACGCTTGACTAATTTTAATTTAAAAGTGATGGGAACGTGTTGTTGTTTCTGTTTCAGCCATGGACCCTGCCCAGCCGCTGTTTGAGAACCTGAACAAGGAGGTGCGTATCGACACCTCCGACGCTGCCTTTGTGGACGTGATCCACTCCAACGCCAAGCCCACCATTCCCTTCATCGGCTTCGGCATGATGCGGCCTATCGGTGAGTTCACTGCTAGCGCGACTGCTTTTGTTTCTTTTTTTAATCGATTGAAATTCACTACTTCTCGTATTTTGAAGGACTAGCCCCAAGCTCTCAACAAACCAAACCAAACCAAACCCAGTATTAACTTTGTCGACATATGTTGACAAATTTATGTTCGGCGTTGCTGTTCACTTCAAGATCCCCCATGTATTGTTATTCAAATCGCCAAAATTCTTTCATCGCATGAAAACCGAATGAGGGGAAGGGTAATCCAACCTACTGATCACGACGATGCTGCCGCTCACCGCACATTCTAATTCCATGCGAAATTACCTCAGCGCTAGGAAACAGGAGTCGAAATCAAAATCGAAAGAATGATACGGTTATTTAATGGGCGGCTTCTGGTCTTCTCTTTCAGGCCACGTGGACTTCTACATGAACGGAGGAGCGGATCAGCCAGGCTGTGAGACCCCCAAGCTCGACAGCCTCAAGAGCATCGGCGACCTGGCCAAGATCCCAGTGTCAGGTACACAGTAAATAAAAAAATAAAAAAAAACTACCAGTTTTGGGGAGCCCTTCCCAAGAAACAGGGAAGAAGTAACAACAGTTGCGGAATTTTTGGGGGTCGCTTTGAGAGCTGTACCGAAATGTTCAGGACGCTCTAAAATGCATTTCTACGTAATCGTCAAATTGAACCACAAAAATTCCAATACTGGCGTTAAAAATCAATACCGTAATTCTTGAAAAATACGACCGCACTAGTTACATTTTTGCCACGTTGAACATCGAACTACTGATTTTAAAAAAAAAATTCTGCCTGTTATCGGTCAAAACTCACCTACATGAGTAACGTAACTTTTGGGCTACTCATTTTCATGCTTGAACTTTGACCCGCAGTGATCGGCAAGCTGGTGTCCTGCTCGCACGGCCGGTCTTACGAGTACGTCACCGAGGCCATCAAGAGCGACTGTCGCATGTGGGGACACAAGATCAACCTCGCCCAGCAGCTGCTCAAGTGAGTAGAATACACTCTTGTACTTCCAGTTTATTTGTGTCCGATTTGTTTCTAACTGTTATCCATACTGCCCATATTTCTTAGCCTGGGATCCATTGGGCGTTTGAGCATCATTACCACGAAAGGCAAGTGCAAGAGTGGGGAATGTACTCCCATCGGTCTGGACACCCCCGGCTACCCCACCCGTGGCACCTTCTCCGTCGGGACCGCGCCAGAGAAGCCTTTCTGTGGTAAGTCAATTAATTAGACCAAAGAAAAACAGGAAGGTCCGATTTCGAAATGGCGTCACGTCGATTACTGTTTGACTTCAAGAGTGTGGAAGAGTAATTCCCGGCGAGAAACGGCGGGTCGAAACGACGTCGATGCGATATCGTTCCGACATCGTTTCGATCATTCATTTTTTCTCACCTGGTCCTGTTTTGCTTGAAAAAATACGCGATGCTTTATCCTTTTTTGGTCAAATTCCAAAAAAAGAACAGGCTGGTCAAACGATTTCCAACGGACTTTTCTTTCAGTCGAGAAGTAGAAATAACGTAAAGGGAAGTCCTTCCGCAGTTATGTCTCAATGTCGTTTTGAATATTACCCTTTTCTGTGTGGTTGTTTGTGGTAGTTCGGGGCACTATTCTTTAAACCGCTGTCCTTTCCCCCTTACAGTCCCGGAAAGCTCTCACGACGGCCAGCAGCTTGATGAGCTTGCTAAGCTTGGAGCACTGAACGGATCACCCGACGGCCAGGGCAACGGCAACTCCACTGAAAAGTCCACCAGTCTGGGAGGCAAACTTCTCTCCAAGATCAAGTCTCTAGTCAGATAGATGAAACCAAATGTACAAATATGTGAACGAAACAAAGTAACTTATTGGTCCTAGGTGTACTGAGACATGTTTTGATTCACTTTGTTCTTTACCTCTTTACGAAATGTTTTTGAATCGAAGGCCAGCCTGTCTCAGTTTCGCGCTCTTAGCCACACACGCTGAGCAACATTGACATAATCAGAAGGTGGTGGCCACCCTTTGTAGCACGAAGTATCTTAACGCTACAAGGAGAAAAATGTTGTTTTCAATGAAAATAAAAAAAAATTGAAATGACTTTGAAACAAAAGTTGCATTTTTTCTTTTTTATTAAGGAGGCGATCAAAGTTAACGTACTTCTTCTTCCAATAGTGGCAGCCCATGTCACTTCCCCCTCCACTTCAGACCCACTGCATATAAGAGCAAGCTTCGGCATAGATTAGTTCGCAGCCACTTAACCTAATTTTCTGACGTCTATTGAACTACAGCAAGAACCGATGGCCAAGATCGTTGTTGTCGGGTCCTGCATGATCGACTTGAATTGGTAAATAAGTTGCCATGTTGCATATTAACCGCCGCGAAGGCTGCCGCGAGCTGTCAGCGCGTTTTTAATCCTTTTTGTTCGCGGTTCTTCCTATCAGCTGATTCGGCATTCTGCTCTCTATTAACAAGCAATAGAAATTTAGAGGTCGAGATCATGACAAGCGATCCCCGTTTCGCCGCTGACTTAAGCAAGCATAGGGGATCTTATGTTCAATTTAGTTCGTTTTTTATTTAAGGTACAAAGCCGAAACGCCTCGCTCGCCTCGCACTCTCTTATCATGTTATGTCACATCTCAAGAGGCTGACTCGGCCTTACCGCCAATAAAATAACCAGTTCGGTCTGACTCTTTAGACACCTTTGCAAGGTGTCTTGACGATACTTCGTGTCTCGAGAGTCGCCATGAGGGAAGTTTCGCTTCCGTATCCCGCCAAACATATTTTTGATGAAAATGGATTTGTTAACATTTTTAGCTACTCAAGACGCTTGCCGAAATGTGGAGAGACATTGATCGGAGAGAGTTTCAGTATCGGTTTTGGTGGGAAAGGAGCCAATCAGTGTGTGGCGTCGGCAAGAATAGGTGGAGAGGAAATAGAGGCAACGCTCGTAGCTCGGGTAAGCTATAGTGTATCTGAGCAGAAGTAATGAACTGAGAAAAGTGTACCTGATGATGCTCTCCATGACTAGGTCGGCGATGACACTTTTGGTGCGGATTACCTTGCGAACCTGCGGAAGAACAACATCGATACGAAGTTCGTGAAGACCACGCAGCTTCAGCACAGCGGTGTGGCGCAGATCTCGGTGGCCGAATCAGGTGGGCGAACGACACTACTTAGGGACCATCCATAAAGTACGTCCGAGTCTTTAGGGGGAGGGCGGGGGGTGCGAGGCCAAAACGACGAACCGCCCATCTTAATACGAGGGGAAGGAAGGCAACATTCCAGGATGAAGGGGGAAGGGGTTGAAACAGACCGATGATACCCGGACGTACTTTATGGACGACCCCTTAAACGACGCCGCTTCGCATTGCAACCAGGCGACAACGCGATCATCATCGTGCCCGGAGCCAACACCATGCTGTGCGCGGCTGACGTCCAGGCTGCCCGCGACACAATCGCCCAGGCAGACGTCGCTCTGTTCCAGTTCGAGACCCCCATCGCCACCACCCTGGAGGCTCTCCGACTGCGGCGAGAGGCGGCCAAAGGTGAAGACGCCTTTTCCAGTATACAGTGCCCTGCCGCCTCCGGCTTGTACATACCCCCCGCCTCAAACTCCGGCCAAGTTCAGAGCATTCTGTAGCGTGGGGTATCGACGTGCGTTTGGCGCGGCAATTCAGGCTCAAAATATTGCACAGTTACTACTAACAGGTACTCTGTTGTAGGAATATCGATAGTGAATGCAGCTCCAGCAGTACCTGATCCCGATCATGATGTCTACAAATTAAGCGATATTTTCTGCGTCAACGAAACAGAGGTTCGTCTTTAAAGCAGTTTTCAATAGCATGTGTTATTGTTTTTGCTTGATATCAATGAACGAGTCAGTTTTATGGAGATTTAACTGTGCAGGCGGAGGCACTGACGGGGCTGTCCTTGACCGCCCAGGAGCCGGGTGACTTGGTTCGGGCCGCCGGAGAGGCCGCCGAAGCCTTGGTCAGGAAGGGTTGTCGTGTGGTGATCCTGACCCTCGGCGCGCAAGGCGCTGTGGTGGTCGATCGAGCCAAGTTCACCAAGCCCCAGCACGTTCCCGCGACACCTACCCGCGCTGTAGACACAACGGTGAGCTAGCTCTAGCATTTGTTAAAATTTTGTTATGAGATAATTGTCGAGCTTTCAGGTGTTACTGTTAACAACTTCTTTTTATTACTTTTTTTTTTTTAATTTTAACGTTTTTTTCAGGGCGCTGGAGATGCTTTTCTAGGAGCATTAGCTTATTATCTAGCAGCGAGGAAAGACTTAGAACTTCTTGACCAAGTCAGGCGTGCCATGCTCTATGCTACCCTGTCAGTTGAGAAGCCAGGCACTCAAGACAGTTTTCCATTCAGGAAAGACTTGCCAACAGATTTTTGGAAATAAAGAAAAAAATTACATCACACAGACTAACAGTATTGTGTGTAGTTAAACTTTTCTCATTCTCATTTTTAGCCAAATCCTTATTAAACTTTTAGTACTTCATTTAATTTTAGTATTGGTGACTGTAAAGGGTTAATATATATACTGTATCAACCCTTATAATTCTAAAGAGAAATAAGAGAAACAAAGAAGTATTTGAGAGGACAGAAATAAGAAGATAAATTAAGTTCAAAATTACTTTAATATGAGATACTTTATATCAAATAAATTTTTGTGACTAGATGGAAGCAAGGAACTGCTGTGATTTCTTACATAAATTATGGAAGACAATAATGAAACGAGCATTTAAGACAGTTAAATTCTATAAAACTAGAATGCAATATAGAAATGTTAATAGCAGCGTCTTGAAGATTCTGAATACTTATTTTTAAGTTCTGTTTTGAACTGCCGATAGAGGAGGCGATTAAACTCAAGTTCCTTTACTTTCTGGGCGTGGAAAGAATGCTTTGTTTTGAATCCCTTATGAACCAGAAAAGCATTGTTGAGAACAGAAAATTTGAATCCAGCAACATGAAGTTCACACACCTAAAATAATCACAATGTATAGAATTATCATTTAAATCTAAGCATAATTAACTGCAAAAAATTTGGGAGATAATAGAGTTTACCTGACTGATACGGTTGAATCCATATTGCTTGAAGCGCTCATCATACAGGGGAACAGAGTTCATGGATATGTAAAATGGTTCCCAAGGATCCTTCCACAAAACATCATATGATGGGGACAATGGCTGATGTATTGGCTGGTGAAGCCAAGTTTCATAATCTGTGTGAGCCTAGTAAAAACAGAGAAGATAACATTCACCAATGAATTTCAGAACTTAAGTCAACAATTCAAAAGAGAACTGATGAAAGATACCTACTTGGCATTTCCAACAAAGTTGAGAATAAAATGGCCGAACTTTTCCAGCCTCAGCAGCATGAATAAGATCCAATTTGCTAGTGGGAACAACAGTCCCTTCGAATGCAGGTACTACAAAAACAGTCTTATCAACAGTATTGTTTTTTTGAAACCATCCTCTTTGATTAGCCAAATTAAGAAAATCCTGTGGAAACAAGTCCAGTGTTATGATTTACAGATTGTATCAAATTGCTGTCTTTAAAACTTTACGAATCAAAAAATAAGACATACCTCTCGTAGCCCCTGATTTGGAAACATGTCCACGTCAGTGACAAACACAAAATCAGTGAGAACTGCCTTTCTAGCAGTATTGCGAAGTAAATTGTTTGGGTAAGCATCTACGTGATTGTAATTGCTCTCAGACTCATTGAAGAGTAGAATATTTGAGGGTCTTGGAGGTAAGCCTCCCGCTGCACTGACTGGCCAAACAAAGGAAAATATCACATTGGACTGAGTGCTGTCAACAGACAACCGCAACTTTGCCAGTTCGAGAAGAGTAGACCACTCTCTTCCTAGTCTTCCAAAAACTGCGACAGACATTGGGCCCTAAAAGAAAATTTTAAGGGTTGATGATAATGATGTTTAAGCCATTATCAAAAGTAGAGGAATGGTCCCATACCTTCCATAGCTGAATAAGAGGAGTAAGGGCAGTTAAATGGTCCTGAGAACACTGTGTGACCAGAGTAACATCTTGGACATGCCCTACCATGTCTCTGGAATAAGGTTGAAGCAGACTTATGTGGTATTCTCCACTCGTATCCAGAACCCAGTTCCTGTCAATGAACACAGCATACGATGACAATTCTTCATTGATCTGAAAATGGAAATAACGATGCCTTCAAAGATTTTATAGAGGGATAAAGTAGACAGTTTTGGATAGGAAATATTCATAACTACCTGGTGTTCGTCTCCATATTGGGGAGAAGACAATCCAAATACTGGTTGGGGAGCATTAGCATTTTTATGTTGACGAGATTCCAAGCGGTTAAGAAGGATTATGTGGATGAGTTGGAGCAGTCCAACAATTCCTATCAATATTAGCACTAGCCTCCCACAAAGGAAACGTTGCATCATACAGATGTTTCGTCATAGTTGTTTCGGCCAACCGATATAGTGATAAATCATTAAAATTATTTAGTTCCTTAGTTGTACAATGATTTTGAAGTGAAGATCAAACCTATAAGCAAAATTTCCGTGCCTTTTATAACAAAATCTACACCAAAGATCAAACTAAGCAATACTCTCGCAGTCTTATTAAAACTCTTTTTTGACAGATTTGACTGAACCAAATTTGGTTTCCTAAAATTCAATGTTTTGTTTGTTGATAATTTTATCCAGGAGATATGAGAAATTTTTGTGACGGACGACTTTCAAAATCTTCAAAATATCGAAATTTCTCATAGGCAGTAGAACGGCTTTCAAAGCGGCAAGGCTTTTTTGCTGTTTATATTTAGTGTTTATTGATAATGTGTACGTTTTATATCCCGGACAGTTTCCGCTAGGAATTGATCTTTTCCTTCTTCAATAAAACCTAGAGATTTACTGTCCTCAAAATGGAACGACCTCAGAAGATGCCTAAAGTGGCGAAGGTGAGTAAGGTTATGTTTTCTTGTGTCATTAACGCACATTTGTCGTTTCATTCATCGCCTTCATACCTCTTGTTTCTTCATTGGAGATTTATTTCTTTCTCAGTCTTATACTTTTCCATGTTAAGTTTTCATTTTCATGATTTTTGTAATATTTGTATGTCTGTTATGTTAAATTGGTTCACAGCATTAAATTATGTTTTGACTTTCTTATTTCGCAGGTGAAGAACAAAGCACCTGCTGAGATTCAAATCACAGCTGAGCAGCTCTTGCGAGAAGCCAAGGAACGAGATCTTGAAATCACCCCTCCCGTAAGCATCAACATTCCTCTTTGAAACATTTTTCTCGTCACAGTTGTAGCGGTTACCAGTTTTTAATTTAAACCATTGTTGAGCTGTAAGTGTAATCTTCTTTAAAATAACAAAGTTTCTCATTTTTCATGTTTCAGCCTCCAAAGCAAAAGATCTCTGATCCTGAAGAATTAGCAGATTATCAGCACAGAAAGCGTCGAGCATTTGAAGATGGCATTCGTAAAAACCGAAGTGTCATTACTAATTGGATCAAATATGCTCAATGGGAGGAGAGTCAAAAAGAAGTCCCCAGGTATATTTTGCCTCTAATGGTTTTGTTGATGTATGTTTTCTTAAAATGAACATGCCTATTTAAGCAATCAAACAACATTGTATTCTTGTGCTTTTCCAGAGCGCGCTCTATTTATGAGAGAGCTTTGGATGTTGATCATCGAAATATTACTTTGTGGCTTAAGTATACTGAATTGGAAATGCGAAATCGGCAAGTTAATCATGCTAGAAATTTGTGGGATCGTGCTGTCACAATATTACCCAGAGCTAACCAGTTCTGGTACAAGTACACCTACATGGAGGAAATGTTAGGAAATATTGCTGGTATGTACTGGGCTCTAATTTTGATAAATTTGAATTTCAGTAGATAATATCTTGTGGTCTCCAGATATCAGACTAACTTTCTTCTGCCTGTGTATTGTTTTCACTTTTACTTGTCTTTTTATATTTGATCTGTTTATTTCAGGCGCTAGGCAAGTCTTTGATCGCTGGATGGAGTGGGAACCTGATGAACAGGCATGGTTGACATACATAAAATTTGAGCTTAGGTACAAAGAAATTGACCGAGCTCGTAAAATATATGAAAGGTTTGTGTATGTTCATCCTGATGTCAAGAACTGGATTAAATTTGCAAGGTGAGTACCTTTTGCCCTAAGAGGCACAGGAATCTTTTCTTTAAGAGCTTCCCCTCCCTATGTAGCTTTTACTTGTTAATATTTATACGAGGCTAACCCAATTTTTTGCCCAAACAGGTTTGAAGAGAATAATGGGTTCATTACTGGAGCTAGAAAAGTGTATGAGCGAGCTGTTGAATTCTTCGGTGAAGAAACTTTAGATGAAAAGCTTTTCATAGCCTTTGCTAAATTTGAGGAAGGTCAGAGAGAACATGACAGAGCCAGAGTCATTTATAAATATGCTTTGGACACCATTCCCAAGGAACATGCACAAGAACTATACAAAAATTACACAATCCATGAAAAGAAGTATGGAGATAGAACAGGTATTGAAGATGTAATAGTCAGCAAGCGCAAATTCCAGTATGAGGAGGTAAGAACAATTTATGATTTGTTATCATATTCAAAAGTGAAATGTTTCTGTTATTTATTAATTTTTATTTATTTATGTATTTTGGAGGGAGGATGAAACACTTTGTGTGGTACATTACTTCTAATTTCTTCTTTTATTATTCAGGAAGTGAAAGCCAATCCGAACAATTATGATGCATGGTTTGACTACCTTCGTTTGGTTGAATCTGAAGGAAACCCTGATAATATTAGAGAGACTTATGAAAGAGCTATTGCTAATGTCCCTCCTACCAAGGTGAACATTTATCTAACATATTACTGCAATATAAATTCTCTTTGTGATAGCTTTGAATTGACCTGTGTTTTTGTCCTTATATCAGGAAAAGCAATTTTGGCGGCGGTATATTTATTTGTGGATAAATTATGCTCTTTGGGAAGAGCTTACTGCTGAGGATGAGGAGAGAACACGACAGGTCTATTTAGCATGCCTTCAACTCATTCCCCATCGTGTATTCACCTTCACCAAAGTGTGGTTGCTGTATGCTCAGTTTGAAATTCGTTTTAAAAATCTTACTGCTGCAAGAAAAACTCTTGTAAGTTAATGTGGAACTGTGTTTTACTCAAATTTGAGTTTGCATTTTTATGATATTTTTCTTAATTTAGGGTATGGCACTTGGTATGTGTCCAAAAGATAAATTATTCCGAGGATACATTGATTTGGAAATCCAACTAAGAGAATTTGATCGTTGCCGCAAATTGTATGAAAAGTTTTTGGAATTTGGTGCGGAGAACTGCATAACTTGGATGAGGGTTAGTACATTTACACATCAGTTTCATGGTCTTATCCTTGAGAAAAGTTGTATGGTATAGTTGTATGTAAAACATGATAAATTTCATGCTAAATTTTGTTTTGCCTGCAGTTTGCTGAGTTGGAAATGCTTCTTGGGGACACAGAGCGGGCCCGAGCTATCTATGAATTAGCTGTGTCTCAACCTCGCCTGGATATGCCTGAGCTCCTTTGGAAAGCTTATATTGACTTTGAAACCAACCTTGGTGAATTTGAAAGGGGTCGGCTGCTTTATGAGCGCCTACTGGAGAGAACTCTGCATGTAAAGGTACAAAGAAATTATTGTAAATATTCCTTCAGATTTTTCATTTGAATCTCAGTATGTAACATCTTTATGTTATTAGCTCGCTTATGTATTGATTTGATTTTTTGTTAGGTCTGGATGAGTTATGCACAGTTTGAGATGTCGTGTGCAGAACCTGGAGACGAAGAGGAAGAAACTCCAGAGGATCTTGCTGCTCGTACTGATCAAGCAGTCTCTCTTGCGAGGAGAGTCTATGAGAGAGCTAACACTGCTTTACGTGGAGTGAAAGATAAGGAAGAGCGTGTGCTTCTACTTGAAGCCTGGAGGAACTTCGAGGAAACTTATGGTGATGACATTTCCATTCAAAAAGTCAAACAGCGAATGCCCCGCCGTATCAAGAGGAGACAACGTGTCCAAGCTGAGGATGGGGTATGTCTTCTCTTCTATGTCATAATGATACCAAACACTATCAGTCTTTACATCTCATGTATGTATTCAATCTAATATGCACTATGCTTGTTTAAATTATCATATACTCTTTTTCTTATTCTTATATTTTAGACTGAAGAGGGTTGGGAAGAATTCTTTGACTACATTTTCCCAGAGGATGAGTCAGCAAAACCCAATCTCAAGCTGCTGGCAAATGCAAAACTGTGGAAGAAAAAACTTCAAGAGGTATCTGAAGATTCTCCAAAAGAATCTGAAGAAGAAAACCAGACTCAAGAAAATCAAGGTGATACAGACACAAGCAACAGTAGCAGTAGTGATGAAGAAAGCGAAGAAGAAGCCAAGTAACATAACATCTAAGATACTAGAAAATAAATTGTGTTCATATTACTTTATTAAATTTTGTCAGGTTGAGTCTCACATTGTGAACCATCATTGCTAATGACTCTGTAAATGTCATGTCATAAAAAATTAAAATGTACAAATTTTTGTAAACATGCTTTAATTTATTTATTAACCCTTGTGTGGCCGTCATCCCTTTTCCGGTGACCTATCTTTTTTGGGACAGCAGATAGCATGTATGCAGTAAATGCACAGTCTGCAATTGCAAGGCTTATCCACCAGCAGGGTTTTGGAGAGCCAATTCTATGCAGTCTAAAGATCATCCTCCAGGGCGGTGCAGGGTTAAAGCCTATGAGAATATTGTCTTCTCTGTCTTTGTCCATTTCTGCTGTCTGCGCCTCCACCAGCCGAGGTTCTCGCCCCTTCATCAGCCTGAGAAGAAAATTAAAATAGCCACAAAACTGAGACTAAACAAAAAAAAAAAATTGGAGGTTCTACTGAAAATGTTTTATTTCTGAATGATCCTCGGTGTGGTGAAAAGATTGATTCAGCAAACTGTCAGTTCTCACTCAAATCAAAAATCTGCATCCATTAGAACATAATCAGAATAACTCAAATAAAATTAAAAAAAAAAAGGCTCTAATTTTTTTTTCTGACTTTTTTTTTTAAATTTAAATCAGAGCTTTTATCCATGGATATAGTTTTGCTGCAAGATCAGTTCAGTCCATACAAATTTTCTAATGTGACTTAATCGCACATTAAAAACAAATTCTAGTGAAAATAAAAAATAAAATAAAAACGTAGCAGACGCGAGAAAGAAGTGATCGTGGTTTAAGGGTCCTGCACACGGTCCTGCAAGTGACTCTCGGTCAGGACAACTCGGCTGTTGGAGACGCGGCTCCGTTATGCGAATGCACGATGTGCCTGCAAATGAAAGCTGTTTGGACCTGCCCAATGAATGAGGGCTGCCGCTGCCGCGCCGGGCAGCTGCCGAGGCTGCCTGCGTGATGGGCGGGGGTTGGAGAGGGGGGGGGGGGGGGGGGGGGGGGGG
>CABIKL010001038.1:0-17293 GCA_902196195.1 Aptinothrips rufus | reverse complement strand
GTATGTCAATGACTGTGAGAAACATTGTTCAACATATCTGCTATACGTTGAAAACTTCAACGTCCCTGGAGTATGTTGTTCAACGTATCTCAAAAAACAGTGCGGGCGAGTAGCAGGCCCATTAGCACCCCGCACCCACACCCAGCGCCCACTGACAGACAAGTGACGCCCTAAAAACACCTTCCGAATGAAGATGAGAATATCGGACGTCCAGCCAGCGGAAGCTCGAGACGTCACAAGGACGAGTCTTCTGTCCTCCTCCCCTCCGTCCTGTCGCTCCCGCGGGAGACCCCGCCCAGGCCGGCGTGCATGCATTGACTGTAATTAACAAATGAATCATGCCGCGATACGCGATACCGATCGCCCAATGTCGGCCGCTATCGTCTCGTCATCTTCACGCCGACACGAATGCCCACCGTTTATATTTCACGGTGTTGTTATTATTAGCGTGTCTGCGACACCTACAGCATGGCCGCGGCGTGGCGTGGCGTGCCGCCTGCCTGTCCCTCACCTGCGATGTCCAGCCACGCCCTCTTTTAACGCCCCTCAGGTGAGTCCAGGCCGGCAGCCTTAGGCCAGACCACGGCATGGAAACTACAGCGTCAATCTGCTGATTGTGACCACTTCCATCTCGACGCTGTTTGACTGCCAGCCACAGGGAGGACACCCACGCAGACACGCGCTCATTCTTTATTGCCTCACATCGCAAAAACGTTCCGCGATTTTCATCAAGTAAATTGAACAAAGCTCTTCCGTTCTATTTGAGATACAGAGTAATTCTGAAAGTGATTCACGAGGCACGTGAGGTACAAAACGTTTCTCAATTTCTTTATCACAATCACGGACATTTTTTCCCCCAGTGCGCCAGGATGTGGTAGGACCGTGTCAAGTGACTGCATGCGGCTCGTGGAGAGGGCGTCAGAAACGAGGTAGCTTCTTCTTCTTCATCTAGTCATAACTCTGCATCCATCTCCGACTGCCCACGACCAGACAGTGACTTTCTATTAATACACAACTCACAAGAAGCCCGCCGTTTGACAAGCCGGTGAGACAAACGTCCTCACGTGCCGCCGCCCGTCACAGTGAGCGCTCGGCTCGGCTCGGCTCGGCTCGGCTCGGCTTCCGAGCAACATGCTAACCTACCAAGTGAACCACCAGAACTTTTTTTTCTGCTATGCTTTTAGGCGCCGCATCGAACTTCACGGAGCAGAAGTTCTAGACTTAATTCTCATTGAGGACCGTGCTTATTGTACTGTACTTCAACTTGAACTTGATGCCCCAGTGCGGCGCTCCTTTCTTTGGGAGCCCTGCCCTGCCCCGCCCCGCCCCGCCCCGCCCCGCCCCGCCCTGGCCAGGACTCCGGCCGACGCGGATACTAACCTGGAACCTGAACGAGCATTCCAACTAGCACTGGTGTCCCAGCCCCTCCCCTCCACCACCCTCCGCACTGATCGCCAGCGAGCAGGGCAGCCCGCTCATTTGCCGGCCATCAGACAGAGTACCACATCGCGAGATGGATAAAAGGACGATAATAATTACTCTTTACGATTGCCATAAAAGACGCAGCGGCAGTTTCCGTTCCGACTGCGCCTTCCTTAAAGAGCCCCCCCCCCCCCCCCCCCCCCCCCCCCCCCCCCCTCCCTATCAGCGTGCTGCAGCGGAGGAAGCGGCGGCCAGCAACGCGCCGACAGAGCGCCAAATTGTAACCACAACCGGTGAGCAGTCGGCCAACTAGTATCGTTAAGCGGTGGGCGGGGCGGGGCGGGGCGGGGCGCTCTTGTTTTAAGACCTGCAAGCATGGCTGGCTCGGCGTGGTCAAGGAGCTGGCCTCGTCTTGCAGTCGCTCTGCCCTGCGCCGGCCCCCCGGGGGTTCTTAAACGAGCGTGGGCGGCTACGTGCGAACCTGCGTGCGAGCGAGCGTGCGTGCGTGCGTGCGAGCGTGCGCGCGCTTCAAGTGTTTGCAGGCGAGTGTGGACCCATGCACCTCGCGTGACCAGCAGCCAGTACCCTGCCACCCCCGCCCGCCCCCCGTCGGCATATCGGTAACGCCACTGCCTCGCTATAATGCTATAACCGGACACGCATCCATATCCCTCGACAGAGAAGCCTTTCGCTATCTGCTGGGCCGCGTCCCGTTCGATCCCACAGGAACCACTCGTTGTGCACTGCATTCTGACCTGGAGAGGGCATCGGGTTCAGGCCCTACCGACCTTTGACCTACAGTCGCTCGTGCGCACAGCAAACTGCATTCGAAAGGCGACTGTAAAAGGAGATTCATCGAAGAGATGAAACCTCCTCGCCAATTTTAAATTTTTCCCACAAAGAATTCGTCAAACGACTCTTTCGTCACTTTTAATATTTTCAGCAGAACTGCAAAGCAAAATGCGCGGAATATGAAAAGTCAATCAGTAGCTCCCGATGAAAAGCAAAAGGCTAGGCTTTTCTCTTTTGTTCAAGCTGTTAACTACTCGTAATTTTGATGAGATACACTTTATTAGTGTTTGAAGCGAGGGAGTGGTAGAGGGTCGGCCGCAGCGCTGGCGGGGTGGCGCAGTCACAACACAGCCGTACGATTCGGTGGGGCCTAAGTGCGCCTCGCGCCCCCACCGCTGAAACAGTTGAACAACCAACCTGTTGAGCGCCTCAGCCTGTTTCACATCATACGCGGCGAGGCGGTGGGGGGCGGGGCACGGAACGGGGGCAGGGGGCTACCGTAAGGAGCGCATATAGGAAAAGAGGATGTGTATAAACGCTGACAAGTCACACAGAGTCAGTCACAGATGTCATACAGCAGAGCAGCCCGCCCAGACCCCTTCATGGGAAATAAGAAAAGGAAATTAAAGTCATCTCATTGTTACACCCGAAGGGAAGGGAAGGGAAGGGAAGGGAAGGGAAGGGAAGGGAGGGGAGGGTAAGAGTGTACGCCCACCTCAGCAGCATCCACCAGGATAGCATCGGAGAGGGCGGGGCCCGGCCTGAGGGGGCCCAACGCAGCGCGACTACAAACTACACACGACTCAGTCTGCCACACCCATGTGGGGCCGGGCCGGCCACAATGAGAGGATCTAATCGAACATCAGGCAGCACTGAATCAAACGGGCGTGTCGGATGTACCGTACTCGGTCACGTCCAACCTCCAACCACAAGGCGAGACAACACTCGGTTCAAGTAAGTGTTCACAGCGCGGGCAGAGGTTACTCCAGCGGGACTGTAACATCGCAGTGCACCTCGCTGAGGGCAATACACAAACTACAGTGCGTGACCTATTTATGGTAAGGTTAGGCGTAGGAAAGGGGAGAAGGTTCGAAAAGCGGACAAAAATCAGTCACGTAGTTCACGAACGGCCCCCTTGGCCGGGAGGCGGTCCCAGCAGCTACTGTACTGCGAGCCGAGCCCGCCGAGCCGAGCCGAGCCGAGCCGAGCCGAGCCGAGCCCCGCGACGCGAACTGGGCCCTGCTGCACTGCCATTGAGCAGCTCCACTCAGCTCAGCTCTCCAGAGACGGCGCTCGGTTTCAGCTCCAGACCGCGTGTTGCGGCCAATCCGTAAGGAGATACTGCAACGCGGGGCCGGCCCTCTTGACACGTCCTCGCGGGGGTGGAGGCGGGCTCAGGGATACTCGCTCTCGCTAGTGCGAATAGAACGGCTTGACACGGCATTGCGCAACCAACACTACGACTGGCCGCCTCGATAAACACTCGCGTGCATTCAAAGCGAAGGGCAAGGCGATCGTCATCGACACTCGATGTGGGTCATAAAGTCATGCCGCCCAGAGCCACGGCAGCGGGCACGAGATCTCACCGAGGGGTGCACCACTTGGTCCAGCACTGCACGCTTAGAATAGCAACTGTAACTTGTTCACCTGCAATGGCCCAAAAGCTGCTCCGCTTCACACGTCAATTTCTCGCACTACTCATATGGCTAGTCGTATGGAGCTTCTTCATCTATGCAATTACGCTCCCACCCAGAAAAACATGTTCTTGATTTTTCGTGTACTTGACGATTTAAAGTATATTCTCTTGAATCCAGTACATTTCATGTTCATTCCAAGTGCAATACTTCATTCAAGCGACGTGTACTTAAAGACGTCAAGCGCAGTGCTTGACTCAAGAAGAACACGGTTTTCTGGGTGCCTATAGGCCTGAACTGTAAAGTACACTACGTTTGGACCCTGCAACCCCTCCGGGAAGGGGTTGCCGCTCTGCCGCTCGCTGGAGGGAAGCTCGCTGCGGTTCCAATGGGCAGGTGTTCAATCTGTTGCGTGCAGACGGAGCCAGTCACTTTGAGGACCCTCAGGCTTCGGTTCGGATCCGGTTTCGACGTGACACATTAGAGCCCCGCCCCGGGCCCCACCCCGGGCCACATGTGACGAGCAGAGACAGCTGAGCGATGTCACACTCAATGTGGGCGCTCCGTAAGCCACTTCTAGTCTCCTACTCTCGAGGGTATCCAGCCGGTTAGATTAGGTAAGGTTAGGTCAAAGATAATTTCGCCGCGACTTCTCGAAGAATTATTTTTACAGACAGCAACTACAGCCTAAACTTATTCACTCCCAACCTGTTATTGTTAACCGGTATTCAACATAACAACAAGTCAAGGTATAATTTTGAGTACTTTGTTTCCATTTCATGCAGATCAGATCCGCATATAATTGTAGCAATCAAGTGCTTCAGAAAAGACTTCGTGTTGAAATTTTTCATAATACATTTCTTTAAGTGTTTACTTTTGAAGAGTAGGTAAACGACAAAATTTCAAACATTTTTACAACTGAAATTTCCAGAACACAATCTCTTCCTATTTCTTCAGGAAGCGCAGGTGCGAAAACTGAGCTACAACGGACAAAAATTGAAGAAGATTTATGGATCCGAATTTAATACGAGCTTTTATGGAGGAATCCTTACGGACGACCCTGAGACGAGAGCCGCCCTGCGGGAGTGAGTGAGAGGGAGAGAACACAGAGCACCTGCCCTGCGGCCAGACGGAGACGGCATCAGAGTACAGTAGGTCACCAGACACCACCGTGCCGTACTCGCTGCAGTGCCACGACAGAATTACAGGGTTCAGTCCGGCATGTGGAAGGAAATGAATTCCGGAAACAGAAGCAGCAGGGGCGGGACGGGGCGGGGCGGGGTGGGGCGGGGTGGGGTGGGGCGGGGCGAGGTGGCTTCGCCGCAGCCCTCCAGCAGCGGGCTGTGGCTGTCATGAGAGTGGCTCTTTCTGTATCTCATTACCGACACGTTCAGAACATCAGACGCTAACAATATTTTCATTTCCGCAGAGTGGGGCTAGCGTTACACTCCGAGGGCAAGCGAGACGGAGAGATGTTAGGACGGCATAACGTACGGGGGGTTGAAGAGAGAGAGAGAGAGAGAGAGAGAGAGAGAGAGAGAGAAGGCGCGCGCCACAGCAACGTCGCATGATTTATAAGCCCCATAAATAATGGCCCAATTATTAGCTACAGAAAACTGATCCACATAGCCTCTTAAAATTATTTTTCCCGTCGTTTTATCTCTTGTTCTTGTCCATTTAGAGGTGCTTGTTCCCCGCATTATCGGATCCGCATCGGAGAGCTGGGCCCAACACCCACACGCTACTTTACTCGCGCGTAACCTATTTTATTATTTTTAATTTGCCAAACGGCCCAGTGTGAATTGATTTCACCTCGCTGTGGGCTTCAGAGTTAGCAATTCGTGTGTAAACCAGCATTTTCACAGTATTGGCGATGTTGCGTCTCTTCTCTAGTTAATCTCAAGTCTACCGTTCTTTGCGCCGCCTTTTGAAGTTCTTCACGGCATTTATTTCTTAGATTTTCGTCCGCGTTATCCGTCATTCGGCGACGGAACAAGCTGATGACAACGGGTCTACGGCAGACCGGCACTGCAGCACCGAGTCTTGAGTTAGGACTCGTTTCCAAGAAGCTGCTCTCCGCAGCGAATACCGCACAAAACCCAGAATGGGAAGAGATGCATATCTTATGATGATCTCACGGAATGAACGATGCAAAGCCGCGTCGTGAAGAACTCTGAAACCACGAGTGCATCATTGAGAGTCCGAGCCGGGCCGGGCCGGGCCGGGGACCCCCTCGCCTCCCCTCCTCCCCTCCACTTGACAAGTAAGATTTCTATTACCAGCCTCTAGAAGTGGAAAGTGAGTCACGCGGCACGCTACTCGTTAGGAAGTTGAGACGTGCTCGCCTCGCCACAGCGACAGCAGCGCAGCGGGGGGTAAAGGGGGGGGGGGGGGGGGGGGGGGGGGGGGGGGGGGAGCGCCCACGATGGCCGGCCGTAAATGGCGCCGCAGACCCGCGGAGCATAGCTACAGTACTTTGTATCGGACGCGGCGAGGTACTCCCAGGACGGCTGCTCGACAAACACCCGGAGCAAGACACGTCCCAGGATGTCAGAGGTCAGCTGCACCGGCTTATTGGAACCAGCAAGCGACCTGCCCTGCCGCTGCTGTACAGTTTGGTTTGTCAAAGAGCTCCGACACTGTAAACCAGACGATGACCGACAAGTGAGAGGCAACTTCAACTCAACGCAACGCGCCGTACACAGGTACAGGACAGGTAACTAAAGTGCGAGGGGCGTCTCAAACCTTGGTTTACACAGGGTTCTTGGCAACCGTCCCTCGGTGATAACCCGTCAGAGCCACAGCGAGCCAGCGCATGACAACACCGGAGCGCCTCGCAAGTGTAATCAGCTCGCGGGACGAGTACTGAAGGCTGGCCGGGCTAGGCTAAGCAGTAACCAGAGGGCTGACAAACGGTTGCTACGTGCTGCGGGGGCTGCCGCGCGGGCTGCTGCGGGGGCTGCCTCGGGACCATGGACCGAGATCCAGGTCCCGCCGGTACGGCGCAGACAAAGGATGAAACCTCGTTTCATGGCCGCAGCCGCCCGGACCGGAATCACCCTCAGGAATACTTAGTACATCGTTGTCTCCCTCGGATTCAGTCGGCTGGCTGGCTGGCTGGCTGGCTGGCTGGCTGGCTGGCTGGGCCCGGCCAGGCCAGGCCAGGCCAGTTCACTTCATATTTCATGAGGAGCTCCGAGTCCCCGCCTCAGGAAGTACAGAGAACACGGCAGACTTGGTCTCGGCTTCACATTCCTAGCTGTATCGCCCCCACCCCTCCCTCCAGTCCGCCGCTGGACGATCCTTTCTTTGTTTCCAGGCACCTTTGCAGTGAGCAGACGAGGCCGCTAGGGGTTGGTCTGGAACAGCCCCTATATACGCGCCCTATGCAGCGCACCGCGGAGAAGCAAGCGGAAAGCCTTACGCTCAAGATCCCGAGATCAGAGGAAGACGCCCGGCTGCCGATCAGGGCGCCACGCCACGCCACGCCACGCCACGCCACACCACGCCACGCCGCGCCGCGCCGCGCCACGCCGCGCCAAGCTCTCAACAAGACTGTCGCGAGCCTGCGCCAGCCTGCGGTCACACTGTACTCCTGCCTAGCCAATGTGCAAAGAAAAACCAAAACCCAGAATCTGGGGCAACTCAACCCAGAAACCAAGGGAAAAAAAATATTTTTGAGTTGATTTTGAGACCTGTTGCAAAATGATCAGGAAGTTTCAAAACGCGTTTTAGAATAGGTCTCAAAATCACCTCCAAAAATATTTTTTTACCCTTGGTTTCTGGGCTGAGTTGCCGCAGATTCTGTTTTTTTTTTTGGTTTATCTGTGTGCTCAATCAGATCGCCTCATGACAGTGGCCGGGGCTGAGCTTGCTGGGTCGCGATGAGCTGCTCCGATAGGTCTGCACGGTCGGTGCGGAGGTACAGTACCCGAAGCTACACGGAGATACCCGAACACATCCGGAGGTAGGCGAGGCAGGCAGTCGGTAGCCGCGGAGCCACAACAGACATCAAACCGCCAGCCCGTTAATTAATATCCTCGCTCGCCCATTAGGGTTGGGATCGGGCACAATTTATACCTCGTGAGGTGAGACAGGTGGAGAGGGGAGCGGGGAAAAGTTCCACCAGCGCGCGGGAGATAAGGCCGAGAGCAGGCAGGGAGGGAGGGAGGGAGGGAGGGAGGGAGGGAGGGAGGGAGGGAGGGAGGGAGGGAGGGAGGGAGGGAGGCAGGGAGGGAGGGAGGGAGGGAGGGAGAGAGGGACGGGAGGGGGTGATACGAGAAGCCAGCATGGACACACCGGGGGCCCAGGCACACTACGCGTCGGTCAAAAATTTTCATCATTTCATGCCACCAATTCACAAAGACTGACATATTAAGGTAAAGAAACTGGTATGGAAATACGTGACCAAGGGTGGTGTCTCCGAATGAATCTTCAACAGCCAAACTCGAAAGACATCATTGCACTAAGGAAAACCGGAATGAGATACTTCCGGTTTTTCACCTCCTTCCTCCACATCATCACAGCGGGCTGGTACGCATCCCCTTCAAATCTGTCCAGCAGCGGGCGGACGGCACCCTGACTCACTCGCCCCAGATAAACAACAACATGGACACACACATGCCGCGCCGAGTAAAAAGGAAGAGAAAATTAAAAACGCACCGCAGGAAGGTGGTGCGGGGTGGAGGGTGGGAGTGGGGGACGTGCGGTGAAAGGGAAGGGAAGGGAGGAGATGAAAGGACTCACAGCTCTGCAGGGGCACAGAAACAGCATCTGTGAAATTTCTCATCCTGACAGTAATCCCCCATACCGGCCGGCCGCAGTAATCCCTGCGCGTTGTCAAAAAGGCCTCCTGGAGCGCCAATAAGTACCCCCTCTTTACTGTGTCTCATCGAAATGATAAATTGTTCGTAACAAAAGGGAAATGAGCCATATTTTCTCAGCAGTCCTGTAGATGAAATTTTCATCCTCACGTATTTAGGTATGAAGATACCACTACTTGAATTTGAGTTAATTTCTTCCAGAACAGCAAACGAGTTTTGGGACCACATTCACCATTCGACACTGTTATCTCAGTTTGAATCACTTTTGCAGAAAAACTTACTCGAATTTCTATCCAATAATGACTAAATTCCATGAATTTTTAAAATTTCGTGGTGCCAAGTTCTGGAAACCCGTTTCCCTTCACGTGCCTTCCTGGTTAATCTCATCCAGGTAGGCGATGCAGAGAGCTGGGTGTTCCGACCGGCCAAAGCTTGGCAGACGGCTTTGATGTGCCCCGCCAACCCCTTCCCGCCACGCCAGGCCAGGCTAGGCCGCGATAGCCCGGGGCGGCACCCCAGATAAGGGGGGTGGCGAGTGGTTGGGGGGGGGGGGGGGGGGGGGGGGGGGGGCAGATCGCTTATGGCCTGGTCCTTGCACGAGGCGCTACACAGCCACACAGGGTCGATCACACGACGAGATGCTCAGACCGATAAGGACGGGGTTACAGGGCGGTGAGGCGAGGCGCCCCCTCTCTCAGCACGCCCCGCCGCGCCCCGCCGCGCCCCGCCGCGCCCCGCCACGCCCCGCCAGGCCCGGCGGACTGCCCTGTGTCGGCTTAGGCTTTAGATTCCCTTGAAGATGTTAAGCCCTGGCTGGCCCTCAGGAGGTGTGCCTCTGACGGGCAAGGCTATCAGAACACCGAGGCCCTCTGCTCCACCCGCACCAAGACAGACCGGGCTACTGCGGAGCAGCTGCAGAGCCGAGCCCCGACCGTACTGACCGGCCGACGACCACACCGCCACCGCCCCGCACTGCAACGACCCCCTGGCCAGGGAGTCAACGCAAGACAAGTAAAACGCACTCAGCGCACCTCGCTGTGCGGACATTCACCCCCTCCTGGCCGTTGTTGGGCTGCCTGCCTGCCTGTGCCACTGCCCTGCCCTGCCTGGGGACGAGTGTAGCCGCCCGGCCGCGCCCAGCCCACAGCGCACAGCCGCACATCACACGTCGGCAAGCCATGATGGATGACGACGCTGTTGGCAGCCCTGTGCGGGGCCCTGGCGGGGCGCTGGCGGGGCGCTGGCGGGGCCCTGGCTGAGCCTGGCGGGGTCCCCAAGGAGACCCGCACTACAGGCCCAGCGCGATGAGCTCCTCGGTGGACACTGCCAGTATGGCACAGGACAGCACAGCCCAGCCCTATGACGAGGGACACAACCTACCCTACACTACCCCCGTGAAGCAAGAGAGCCCCAATTCAAATACCCCAAAACAGTAATGCAGATCGTGAGTACATCGTTAGTACACGTAAGTAGTCATATACTTACGGATACAAGGAAACTTTTTTTTTTTTTTTTAATAAGTTGTGGGGCCTGAGGGCTTCTGCACGCCCCGACGCGGACGAAAAAAATCGCGCAACCAAATAACTCCCTGTCATTAGTAGACGATAGTACATGGTCTGTACGTAGGCTATGTTGCTCCGCATTCCCTACCACCAAGGGCGCGGGGCGCGCAGCATTGGGGCCGGACGATTTCTCATACTATCAACGAGAGTGTCTCCGACAAAGTTGATCTTTCTCGCGTACGTTATCTCGTTAGTAGACGAATAAGTAGATCGTTTACATGTCACCAACATGGTAAAACAATGCCACCGGCTGCATAGAAAACCTATGGGGCCAGACAATTTCTCCTACGACGCACTGCCTGAGTACCGCGCAAAGCTAGGGCAGTTTCCTTTTCTTCTGCCCTTGGATTGGCTTCTGGTGACGCCACACACGCTGTTAGTCGTCACGCGGCTCTTCCTTGCCGAGAGCGCCGAGCGGCAGACTGAGCCACAAAACTCGACGGTCATCACGCGGGTGGGGTACAAAGTTGCCGGCAACATCTGTGGTCGGGAGGGTCGCGGCGTGGCGTGGCGTAGCGCAGCACCGCCTAGTGGCGCCAGGCTGGGTGATATCTGCTACACTGCATGCCGCCAGCTACACCCCCGACACCGTCAAAATAATTTTCAGTTATTTTTTTTACGACGATAGTACGATAATCTGGATTTTTGATATCGGGAAGCATTCTATTCTCAACAGAGTAACGCCGGGTCTAAATACTGCATTAGGACGCCAGATAACGCTTACCGAACCCCTAAAGAACAGGCCACGACCCTGTCCAAACAGAACATAGCGTATAACGACGGGGGAGTCGAAGAAAAAAAGAACCCGGTGCGTTGGGTTATTCGCTAGCTAGGGCCCATAATCCCCTACGTCGTCATCAAAAGGTTTTTGTTTTGATGGAAAAGGGGTGGGGGTGCAGCAGGACGGGAGGCCTCGTAAGTCAAGCACTCCCCCTCCCCTGCCCCGCTCCGGCCGCCCCCGCGCCCCTCCGGTTGACCACTCTGCCTAATTGAGCCGAACATGCAAAGACCAGGACGGCGGCCGCTCTCTACAACTCCCACCCCCCGCAACGCCGCGCCACATCCCGCCACGCCCCGCCTCGGGCCGGCGACCGCGACCACTGCCTGAAGAAAACCTCAAACCAAGGTAACAAGGTTGTTCTCAGAGACAAGCCCGCGCAACTTACCCTCACCCCTGCGCTCCGGATTGGGGGACGCCAATCGGCTTTAACCTTTCATGTTGGCGCACCTGCCACGAGCCATTCGGGCGGGGCGGGGCGGGGATGGCCGAGGCCCGGCCAGTCCGGCGAGACGAACTACTTTACCGTGATTAACGCAGGCCAGCTACCCTAGACTTGTCACTTCCTGGTCGATACTCACCTGAAACAAACAAACAGCACAACATTAGCTCTGCTGGGAGGGCCTGGTTACAGGGCAGACATGACATGGCATGGCGGGGCGGCCTCGCTTCGCCGAAGCCGTAAAACAGGTAAATAACCATGGTCAACAAGGAATTGCCCTGCCCTGCCCTGCGCCGCCGAGGGGTGAGTGAGAGGGGAGATCCTAGGGCGGGGCGGGGCGGGAAGCACACGGGCATGTCAGAGGCCAGCACCTCCCTCCACAAACTCGGGAAACCAAATCAATTAATTTTTTTTATACCCCTTTTCCAGCCCATTTCTATCGGTGAAGAGGACAGAAGTTTACCAATACGAATAATATCGTGGAGGAGGAAGAGGATCGGCGATCGGCACACGTCAGGTAACTGAACGCACCACAGCACCACTCCCTTCCCTACGCCAGAACTACAGTGCCCCACATCCTACCCCAATATGAACAGTCCCCTCGCAAGGCTGTGGATTGAAATGAACAATCACATTTTCGTCATTACTATCGTGCGAAAAAAGTGGGTCAGCTACACTGCGGAACTTGCAACGTGATACCACCAATCACTTGAGTGTGAGTGATAAAATCCATCGCACATATTGTGTGTTAAAAAGTAACACTGCCAACGTACATTTTTTGAAAACCAATGGCAGGAGTGATAAAAATTATGAAGGTAGAGTCAGTGTGGGTAATAAAGGCACATGGCGGCACATGGTAAACACTGAAGACCCCTCTGGAGCCGGTATTAACCTCTACGTTGCGATGTATTTCGTCTCAGGTGTTTTTCATGCTCTCATAAGATTGGTCACGTGCAAGTTTTTGGTTCAAATACCGGCTCCAAAGGGGTGTTCAGTTTTTATCATGTGCATTTATTACTCATGCTGACCCTATCTCGAGTGAGGAGCGCCGTTGAGTTGACACTTTCACGCACGATTACATACTTCGTTAGCGCCTCGGGACACGAGCATCTCGTCCCCAGGGCGTACCGGGGCGCACGGCGCCGAGACGCGACCCGTCTGATTCGGAGCCTTTGTTGCGGTCGGAGGATCAGAGTGAGGCGAGGTTAGGATCAGATAGATCAGCTGCAGACCGCAGGTCGGCGCCATCCAGGCGTTCACCGAACGCCCCCCCCCCCCCCCCCCCCCCCCCCCCCCCCCCCCCCCCCCGCCCCGCCCCACCAGTTGGAGAGATTAAACTGGAGGGGCCGGCGGCAGCAACTCAAAGGTCCCCGCCACACCCCACGCCGCGCCGCGGCTCGACGAGTGTTTTCTCAAACAATAGTGCACGGCCTGGGGTGGGGTGGGGTGAAGAGGGGACCGGACCAAGGTGAGCCATTTATTTTTCAAGCGAATACAATTATCAATTTGAACAGTGGAGAGCGAGCGCCAGGGTCGGTCAAGCGGGCTACGCGCCCAAGCTTTTAGCGCATTGCACGTGTTTTGTTTCCTGCCTGCTGCCCTCTCTCTCTCGGTTTTCGTCCCTTACTCCTCTTTCAAAACCACCCCTTCCGTTGTTCTCGCACTGCAGACAGCCCCACACCCCCACGGGACGGCACGCGATCCCTGCGTCCAGCCCCGATCCTGGACAAGAGCTGGAGAGGCGGCTACAAGAGCTGGAGAAGCGGCTGGACAAGCAAAGGCGGGATAGCGAAGCGTTCGAACTGGCTATATACACCTCCAGGAAGAGACGGGGGAGAGGGAGGGGGCTTTAATCTTTGAGATGGAGCACAACACACTAAATTTAGATGGACAATTATGTACTTTAATAATAACTTCAGTAGGCATGTATAACTATGCGCAAAATTGTCCGTATATCTGATCAAACTTTTCTCGAAATTTTTTGCTGAAGTACTTACTATTTTGTGCTACAAAATCTAGGCAAGACTGTTGACAGATTTGTGCGTAGTCACGGACAATTTTTGTCTGTACTCTTGTACATAAAATTGTGATTAGTTATGCACGATCGCAGAAGTAAACACTCACCATTTCGAACAGAAATTGAGGACAAACGTATGATACTGTTTTGTTGTGACCAAATTGTCCACAAGAGAGTACAACTTTTTTTTTACAAATTCCCTTCAATCACAATTGAATTGTCCCTGAAATTACGGAGATGAAAATTTACTGTACAGAGATTGGAAGTGCGGACGGAGAGCTGGAGCGGGTCCTGCTGGAGGAGATACAGCGAAGCCGGGGGGTGGGGCGAGGCGTCCTGAGCTGTGCTAACCACCCCCCTCTTATCGGGGGATGCATGATTAAAAAGGTGTGTACACTCCGCAGAGCACGAAGTGAGAGGGGAGGGAGGGCACTCCATTGAAACGGCGCAACCGAGAGACTCCACTACTACATCCGTCCCGTATCAGTTTCACGCGGCGTATTAATATTCCCGCACTTCCGATGGCTAGCCACTTCCCGCGCGCACCGCAGCAGCGCACCGCGACGCAGCCAGCCACTCTAACTCAGCGCGGCCAACTTTTGCAATTTTCCTGAACGAAGGGTGAACCATAAAGTGCGTTTAGGCGTAGGCGGGCTTCGCGAGGAGAGAGAGAGGCGAGGGATTAAAACACCTGGCTACGTGCAGAGCAGAGAGGTATGCCGCGCAGGCTGTAAAAAGGTTAGGTGAAAGAGGCTCGCGTGCCTCCAATATATGAGAGAGAGAGAGAGAGAGGGCGGGGAAAAATAATTGGGAAACATTGTATACAAGGTTGCTTGCTCAGGGTGTTTCAGGGTTCGTCTGCGATAAATTTCTCCGGACGGCAACGCGGGCCGAGCGGCGGGGCGGGGCGGGGCGGGGAGGAAGGTCCGTACCGGGGCTAAACCAACTTTCCACACAATAGAAGAAAGCGGCCCCCACGCAGCCTGGCCGGCACAGAGCCTCCGACGTAATTTAAGGAGCCGGGGCGGGGCGGGGCGGGGCGGGGCGGGGCGAGGCGAGGCGGGGCGGGGCGGGGCGGGGCGGGGCGTGCAGGGCCGGCCAATCGAAGTAAAGCGGACATGTCCACACTTACGCAGCGCGGCTGTTATTTGGGGTGCGTCCCTGCAGCAGTCCAAGCGGCTGGCGGGGAGGGAGGGGTGGCGGCTGCGGGAGTTACGGCCGGTACAGTGATGTATATTTCAGGGCGGCGGTGAGTTGAGTTCCAGCCAGTCGGGAGTGCAGCGGCTAGGGGTGCCTGGTGTGCAGCGGGAGCCTGTACCAGCTGATTCCGAGCGCGGACACTGCCCGTCAAGCTCAGGACAAGCATCACGTCTGCTTCACAGACAATAATTGCCTAATTTCCAGAATTTGGGACAACACAAGGGTATAACCGGTCTTTTTGAAAATCTTAGGAAAACTCGGATGATCATTTTGACAACTGTTCCAAATCGCTTTCGAAGCTGCCTGGTCATTTTCATATACTTAAGACCCCAAAGTGACCATACCTTGAAAAATATTCATGCACTTGGTTTTTGGGATGAGCTGGTTTTTTTGTTTTTTTTTCGTTTTTTCGACGTTTTCCCGCTTATAACGTTTTTAAATTCTTCACCGATTTTCAGTGCACCGTCAGAAAAATCCCTCTTGTAACGTTTTCTCGCTTACAACGTTGCAAATACCTGCACATGGGGAACAACGTTTTAAGCGGGCTTCACTGTATTTGTTCCCAACCAACATCGGAAAAGTCATAAAAAGTTGAACAGATATGTTTGGTATAGAAACCAAAGTTGGAAAAAAATAATCGGATTATGAAAAACTTGAGTTGTTAATTCATCAAGGTTTTAGCTGGTTCCTCGGCTGGTTCGTATTGCGAACGTTCCGAAGGGCAAATGAGCGCATCCCTGCACCTCCCCTTCCCCAAACTGCACAACTCTTTTGCCGCGTCACAGAGAGGGAGAGAGATGCAACTATGCTACGTTCTTCTCTTGCTGGTTTGTGTACCCAGCCCACCTGATATCTCTTTACGGCCGGGAGGGCCCCTCTGTGGAATTGAGCAATCATCTGGAATCTGTGAGTAGTCGCAACCCCTTTTTCGGTAGGGCCGATGCACGTAATGGACTGGAATTGCGTCTCTACCGCAATGCTGCCATCTTTCTCGGGAGAAATTCCCCCCCCCCCCCAACCCCCCCTTTTCCGCACAGATAAAGAGTAACAACATGGCAACGTATTTCCCTGCGCGGCGGTTAATGGTGCGTGCTATCTTTTTAAAAACGCCTGCGACGTTCCTTCAATTAGCTGTCGGACCAACTTTTAGCCAACTTTCCGTCGCACTCGCAGGTTTGGCAGCCCTGGCGGGGCGGGCGGCCATCTTTGATCTGGTTCCCTGGGGAAGCAGTCTCATTTCCGCATTGTTTCTACATTAACTCAGTCCGGCCCACAGCGCAGAGGCTAATGGAGCTTGCGACCAACATTCAAACAAGAATGTCACTCCTTTCAAAATGTAGGACTACCAACACTGCAAGTAGAAGTGAGGCGCCACAGGTGCGACCAATAGGCTGCAGTGCCAACATTCAAACAAGAATGTCACTCCTTTCAAAATGCAGGACTACCAACACTGCAAGTAGAAGTGAGGCGCCACAGGTGCGACCAATAGGCTGCAGTGCCAACATCCAAACAAGAATGTCACTCCTTTCAAAATGCTGGACTACCAACACTGCAAATAGAAGTGAGGCGCCACGCCACAGGTGCAGTGCCAACATTGAAACTAGAATGTCACTCCTTCCACGATGCGGGGGTATAGGACCCACACTGTGACTGGCCTGGAACGGGATCAGCATGGTGCAACTGCTTTAATTGAGGCCGGTCGAGTCGTCCAGCTTCAGGCGCTCGCCTCGCCTCGAATGGTCACTTTTATAGTCGTTCGCCAAGCTGCGACGCGAAATCCTGGCGCCATCTCACAGTGAGCGCACCGCTACGCCACGCCACGCCACAGCCAGCGAGCAATCCCCCAAAGCCCGCAGAATTGGCTTTCAACCGAGTTTCACGCGAGATTTTATGAACCGGACTTCACACGAAACGCGGCTTGGACGCTGCGCGCGGCGAGATTCATTGGCTGTTACTGCAGCGGGGTGTTGAGCACAGACCTCTGTCTCCCTCGCTCCCGCTACCTGTCCCATCACTCTGTCTCCCTCCCACCCCGGGGTCGCTCCTTGCGAACCTCCTCCAGGGTCTCTTTCACCCTTTCACGAGTCCATCGGGTGAACTGAGCGCCCATCCCCGGCGGGGGTGGGCCGGGGGGGGGGGGGGGGGGGGGGGGGGGGGGGGGGGGCAGCTAGAACTCCCTGCATTCTATTCAAACTTTGTAATTGAATAGCGGCCTACCTTTGACTGGGCGAGCCTGCCCGCCCACTGGCAGCTGTAGACACTTCACGCGCTGCCAGCCAGACGAAACATGAAGACAACAAACCTCTTCTAGCCTCTTCCAGGGTCTCAACAACCTGGTCACCCTACTGGGAGACGAATACCAGCAGAAGATGCAAGGTATTTTGTACTGAGTTCCATGTCACAAATGTTTTTGTCTTTATCGTATCGAACGGTGATAATGACGGCAGCACTGAACAGACACAAGTTCACGAGCACAAGGGCGAGGCCCGGTGCGAGACTAGGGTGGTGCGGCGCGGCGCTCCACTTCCGGCAGGCAGGGCAGCCAACTCACCCACAAATCCAACGAAATAAAGCAGTTAATCACGCTGGAAAGCAAAAGTGTGGCAGTGCTTAACAGATAATG